>JAOUZG010038029.1:2924715-2973604 GCA_026289955.1 Argiope argentata | reverse complement strand
TAAGTACCAGAAATTTAATGAATACATGTAAAGTTGCGTATATCCGTGTAAGAGAGAGAGAATTTAAAAGTCGGTTCTAAAATACCCCGTAATGAAAGTAATCAAGGCTGCTAAAGGATACTAATCTATTCTCGAAAATGAAAATTGAAATTTATTCTACAAAAAGAAATATTAAGCTTATTCATGTGACATAAATGTATCAGAGTAGAGAATGAACAATGAAACTGATGAAAGTTTTGATTTCACTTTTTTCTGAGCCCAATTCCATTAAAGTAAGTAAATATTAGATAACAATTCCATTTCGGATGCAAAAAACAGGGAAATAAATTTCTCCTTCCTCTTGAATGTGTCTGCTATTTAATCAACGCGTTCTTCTGTTTCGGTTCCAAAATAAAATATCAGGCAGTATGCATTCCATAAATTTTATTTTTACATTATTTTTTTATAATTAATATTAAATGAGTATTATTTATGTTCTTTTTTATTTCTTTATTTCTATAAATATATTAACTTATTTCATTTTCTTCCAACTTTCATAACTATAGTACATATCTGCAGAAAATTTTTCTTCCTTTAAACTCGTGTCAAGACTTACATTACTTCACTCAATCTGAATAGGTACGAGAAATAAATATAAAAAAAAACTGGAAGAAGAAGAAGAAAACTAGCGAAAGTCTTCCAAACAAAATAAATGAAGCAGATTTGGCTTAAGCGCTCTTATTGTCCGACTGGTGTAATTTTCATCTTATTGTCACAAAAACCACCGGTGGGTTTCCTCGTCGCAGTGAGTGTATGGTGTGAAGACAATCTCCAGGTCTCAGTACAAACAACAACGACTTTTATTAGACACGGAGATATTAATACAAAAACAATGAATACACAAACGACAAATATGTACAGCAGAGACGATTAGACAACAGCACAATACAACAGATAGTAGCCCACAAGTAGAAATCGGCCAGAGCAGACAAAGCGGCAAGGCAGAATCCAGCAAGAGAGGGGATATTCGGCTTTGCTCTATCTCTCCAAACGGCTGAAGTTCTCACTGACTCCTCGCTTTAGCTACCGACTCACTATCGCATGATAGGCTATTCCATACACTATATGTATCTGCTTCCACGGTAGACAATGAGACTCGGCCCACATCAGCTCAGCACTCGCTTGAGCTTCACACAAAGCTGGCAATCCGCCGTTGCCTCGCTATCCTCTCGAAGACCCGTTATTTATGTACGAATACTACTACACTTCCGGTTCAATTCACACTGCAGCTTGAGACTGCCGGCCTTTTATAGATCCTAGGAGGCGGGCTGAGAATCTTCTGGACCAATAAGTGCGTATCTTAGTTTCCATTAGACGGATCGATAAAATTATCAAAGTGTCCAGTATTGTCCATTTTGTTGGCAAAGTCTCCTAATTCTTCTTCAAGTTTCCAAAAAGGTCACCAAGTTTGTAGTCACTAACGTGGCCCCCTCTCAGCATGCAACAGGGTTTATCGTAAAACGAGCTTTCTTACGATAACTCTGTTTAAACAGGAAAGTTAAATTACAGTTAGTAACAGTATGAAGAAAATATAAAACATAATTTAACTACAACAAATAGGAATTTAAAAATATGAAATCAGAATGCGCGAGAGCTTCAAGAAAATATAATAAGTGCAAGAATATAAATTATTTGAAGCCTATTGACAGTAAAATGATTTTAAGAATAAAAATTGGAAATAATAACATAAAATAATGATGATGATAATAATAATATAATAAATAGTATAAATATAATAATAGTAATAATAATAATAATAATAGTATAAATATTATTTTGTATATTATTTTGTAAATTTATATAGTATTTTTCAAATTTATATCAATTAACAAATAAAGTCGAAACTAATAAGTCTCGCAAACACTGATTTCATTTATTTCGTTTAATGTTTCGAAAGTTACATTCGTTTCTATCATTGTTATTTTTTGACTTTTTTTTGTCAATGAAATATAAATTTTAACTAATATAATAACTTTTCCTTTTTTTACAGAGTTACTTTGATAGATTTCGTTTTCCGATTCAGAATATAATTTCTTAGTAAAAACATATTTTATTTATGCTACATTGAAGGCCATTCGAAGTAAAAAAAAAAAATGAATATCTGAGGCAACTGCATTGATACCTTCGTTCCATTTCTGGCCTTGACATCATTCCTCTTATATAAAAAAATTCGCGAGGATGAATATTATAATCATATCGACATTGATTGCAAATACGTAATGTGTTTTGATATTTAGCTATCATTTTGTAATATCTTTGATTGAAAATGCGTCTCTGTTCTTGGGAAACATATTAGATGTTTCTTATTTTTTTCGAAACTACATTATGAAGAATGAATTGTAAAGTGTTTTCTTCCTCTTTTGAAAATCTTTGTTATGAAGGTGTTTTTTAAAGGTAGAATGAGCGCTGACGAAAAAATTAATTAAAATCAGGGAGGAATTATTACAACACGGTTGAAAAATTTAAATATAAAAAATCTGCCTTAAATGAATATACGAAAGCCGACAGCCGATTAAATCTCTTTTAGCTTCTAATTTTCAACTTACACCTATAAAATTATAGTATGAAATTATTTTTTACTCAATTTTAGTTACAAACTATTAATCCTTTTAATTATAATCTATTAATATTTTATTAGATATATGTAATTATGTTTAAACTCTAATTTAAATTGTAATTAATTTCCAAAGTTTTATCTTAATTTAGTCTATAGTAATTTCATTCTAAAATGTTCGCTTATTTCCTGATCCCATTCCACATTGTTAATTTAATAAATCAAATGCAGTTTTGTAAAAATACTGCGCCATAAGCCCACGATTTGAGTGAATTGATAGAGATTAATAATGTAAACATAAGAATCGGTTTACACCATTAATCTCTTTTCAAGGCCAACACGTATGAGAATTCCTGTGAAAGTTCGACACGTGTTAGATTTTAGAATATCATGGTACATAAGACCAGTTAAAATGATTTTTTTTGCCTTTTTACTCTCTTTGTGTCTTTCTAACCTTCGTCTGTTTAATATAATGTATAATTCCACAATTAAACAGCATTAACAGCAACAGTAACGTAGCAGTGTTAGCCTCTTTATTAATTCTTATTTTTCATGACAAATTAACCATTAAAAAAACTCAAATAATTATAATGCATATTACTTTAAACAAATGCAAGTTATATATAAAAAATAATTTGAGGCCGTTTAAGGTCTGTTGTGGAGAAAAAAGAAGCTAAACTAATACTGAGGAATGTGAAAACGTATTTACACTGGTGGAATTTGAAGATGATTCTGATACTTTTCATCAAGAATGGTAATTGTGAGGGTAAAAAAGTCTCGAATAATCAATTCTCTGATTTTCCATAAATAATCATATTTTGATTTATAACATTGAAGACGTCAGAATAAAGATTTTTTCCTTTGTATTTCTGCAGAATTTAAGAAGTTGTGACCATTGTGATGATGATAATTGAAGGAGAATTATTTTTGATAATTTGGTGGCTAAAGAATGGCGCGTGGTTTTCGCGATTCACGTTTAATACTTCCAAATCCTATCGTTGACGGATATAACAAGAATTTTTTTCAGGCAGTAAAATTTTTAAAGAAAAATGAGCTGAATAAGAGATTGTGCACTCCGCTTTAAAATGGAAACTCCATTAAATTGAACAACTCTATTATCTTTCTAAGTGTTAAATAACTATTTGTTTGTCATGCGATTTGGACATTACTGATTTTCATTTCCCAATTTTTTCAGACTTCACTGGAGATGAAATGATTATAAGGTGCACCAAAGTAAAGGTGTCTAATATCGTTATAGAATTTAGTTATTGAATATAACTATAATCACTTGCATGTATATTCAATGAACTAAAGATATTTTTTACTAAAAGTAAAAAATATCAGTAGTATGGTGGGATTCGAAACAGACATTGTGAAACAATAATGTACGATACAACTACGTCAAATAAATTTGTTACTGTAGTAGTTACTGTTTGATTGTAGAAAGGAAATAATGATTACCCCAGAGATTAGATAATAATTGGAGAAACTCTCCTATATTTGAAGCAAGTTAATGTTACATTTGTGGGAAGTGATTTCTTAATTCAGCCTGCAAAAGTAAAAATCTTCGTAATTTCTTTCAATCATTTTAAATTGAAAAAGAGAGGACGGAGATGAAAAAACTGCATCCTTTCTATTTGCCTAATGCTACTTGGAACATACGTACGAATTTATATATACGAACACAAATTTATAAATCATTTCATAAGGCAAGTTTATGAGAAGAATTACGTATTTACGCTAAATAAAGGACTGAAGTTCTACAATGGAGAAAGGAAAAAGAAAAAGTATCCATGATGGAATTTAGAAAATTTTAAAAAATTATAGCTGTGAAATAATTTAGAAAAGAGAGAATAAAAAAATAAGATTATATCCGTCAAGTGAATTGAGTTTAAAATTCTAATCTATGGTACAAAAGTCAGATTTATGGTAATCATATGGTAAAATTCTGTCAAAGAAAAAATAAAAAGCTATGTGTACTGAAACAGTTCATTGAACATGGAATTTTTGATATTGAAAATCCTAGATTTTTAAACTGTTCTCTTTTAAAATTTCCGAAGATTTATTTAGATGTAAGTTTTCCACATAGGTGCAGTAAAAAATTATTATTATTTTTTTGCTTATACATATATAGCATAAAATTGCTGGCATTTCAAATATTTCAATAGCATCTTGTAAATTTCAGCAAAATTATTTTTTGGAATGATTGAAGCCGCTTTATTACAGTTTAGCAGTGAAACCCTCAACGCAAACTCTGGTGCCATGGAATAACGACAGTTCAGTTTCATTCGATTCGTTAATCGCCCTTAAATCCGATGGAGACGAGTTGAATTTCTTCATAACGGATATTCGTTAACAACTGATAATGTGTGTGTGGTTATAAGAAATTAGGCAATACTTTGATTACTTTGCACATCTTAAACAAAATGTTAAAATGTAATTTAGAAAAATTTTAATTGAATACTTTGAGCTATCTTAACCTTGTGAGCCCTGAATATTTAAAATGGTAAATAAAACAAAAAATGACGGAAATTATTGATAAGGGTCACCAACAGAACATCCACATTTAATTTCATGCCATTTTCACCAAGGCTATAGGGACCAAGATGTCGTGGCGAATTCCATTATTAGGTTTGAAAAGAAATAAAAATTAAGGACAAAATACCGCTGTGGCAAATGCCATCGGGAGGGCCGAAAGGGTTAGGGCAGTTTACATATTCCCATAAAGTCGTCCTTGAAGATTAGTTAAAAAAATATCGATATACCATCATATGGAATAAACCCTTTTAACTGAAATGGAATTTGTTTTGATTATTAAACAGAAGTTAACTAATTTGTAGAAATGTTTTAAAAATAAACAGTGTTTTTTAAAAATTGTCACAATCAAAACTAAAATTCATGCAGCAATCTTTCTAATTGAGTTATCTTTTAAAATATATTCCTAGGTAATAGCTAGTACATCCCCCCGCCTAATATGAAGCAAAAAAGACTGAAATATATTTTTTTAATTGTTATAATTGTGGATATCTAGACATTCTTTACTGGAAGAAACTTTATTTCGAGACCTGTTAGTGGCTTAACGTGCCACGTGTCTTTCAGATCTTAGAAAGGAATCAAATAAGAAAAATATTTGAGGACTTAATTCAAGGTCTTATAGATAATTTACAGTAAACTTTATAATTTCCCTCTTTCTCTCTCTCACACACTCACTTTTTCTTCCTTTTCTTAAACTTGTTTCAAGTTTCCGCTATTTGTTTCAAATTTTTCCGTCTGTATTTCGACATTTGTAATTGCGAAGAAATGTAAATATGCGCAATCAATGTAATTTTTTCTTGATCTAATTCCATTTTTCTAATTTTATTTTAACCATGTAATGGAGAACTCCATATAGGATTTTCTAGTGACGAAGAAAATTAGAAAATCATCCAATCTTCTTAAAATTTGTCCGTCGAAACATTTTAGTGGTAACATGTAGTTTGTTATGCCATGTATGAGCAAAAGTGCAAAAGATACAAGATTAGATTAAATAAATGATATTTATTCAATTAATATTAAAAATAATTCATTAACTTTTCATTTATTCCTTAAAGAATTTTCTATGGAGGTTTCGTTATTTTAATCAGTGCAAAGGTATTAGCTATAATATTTGCGGGTAAGAGTACTTTATTTTTAATCATTCCAAAATGCGTTTTGTAAAGAACTGCTTTTCAACTTTAAACAACCCCGTCTGTTTCTTTTCAACACAAAAATCTAAAAATCAAATTTAAATAATCAAAGTCCTTAGAATAAAATCAGACTTCCTCATTTCAACTATGTTAACCGTTGCGCGAAATGAATTTTTACCTGCGGATTCTTATGGTTCATATGAAAGCATAAAACAAATATAATTAAGAAAATGTTTTTTAATTAAATATTCTTTAAGTCACGTCATTTTTGATAAGCGATAAAACAGCGAGGGATTAAAAGTGTCCCAAGCATCACATCTCAGACGTGTTGTGGAAAATAAGTAATTATTTCTCTGTTTAGTCTAATATATTGAGAGCTCCATTTACTCTTTGCTTTACCACTGCTAACATGTCATCTCTACCTAACTTCTATGGCGAGGGTAAGTCGTGATATACTTAAATTAAGAATGCCAATCTTTGATTCGGGGTTATCGTAAATACTAAGCATTTTTAACGTCCCATTTTTTTGCTTTGAAAACTAGTACTAAATGGGCAGAAATTGTTACTTTTCCGTTAGCCAGGTGGCAGCGGAAAATCACCAAAGAAATTTGGCGGAATTCTACATTATTTGGCGATTTTTCGCTGTCGTTCGACTTACGGGAAAGTACCCAAAAGGGAAAAAAATAATGTGACTGCCATTATCTCTTCTTAAATCATTGGGGGGAAAGTACTATCAATTCATTCAAAATTTTTAATTCCTTTCTCCCTTTAGAGCTATTCTTCCAATCATAAGTGTCATCTCCTCTCCCACCACCCCTATCTGCTGTTGCAACCTGTGAAGGAGGAGCGGCTATGGGATGAACCAAAGATATCACTCTTCTATGACATCATTTCCGACCGGGAGATCAACATCATGAAATCGCTTGCCCTTCCCGCAGTAAGTTGCCATTTCCCGAAAGAAAGTTATTTCTATAAACTTCAGTGTAACTACCCCACCCCGATCGGAAATGATAGTGATGCAGGAATAGTTATGAACCTAAATGCTCTATAACTATAACTCGGGATGAGTGGAATTTTTTTCTCAGAAATTGAAATAGATAACTTTCACTAATCTTAGGTAGCCGAACAGGAATATAGAAATGAAAAGTTGTAAATGTATCCGATCTTAAGACGTTTGTAAATTAATATTTTAATAGGAAACAATACGTTAATAAATACGTTAATGTTTATATTTACTTCAAGTTACGAAGTAGCTTGTCCATTTTCTAAGAGTCGTCATAGAAAATTATCCAATCTACCAATACTATAGAGTACTAGTTTGGTTTTCTCGGCATTTATTTTTTTAATTTCGAATATTCTAGAAAGAAGAGAGGTACTCATACTTTCCCAGAGATACTCATTAGTTTCAGTATCAGAATTCGTACACCCAAGTTTTGTTTTTCTTTTTTTTATGCAGACAAGATCTACTATAAATATTACAAGAATCTGATTTCATGATTCTAAAAAATTCATTAATTCACAGTGAAAAGAATTCCGAATTTCTTGTACATCTTGTTTCAGCATGCTAATTAATTTTCAACCGTGAGAAAGTTTTTGGATCTGCGGATTAATAAAAATTAATTTTTTAAAGTTTATTTTAAATGATTGTAGAGAATCTATTATTTAAATAATTGGAAACTTATCCAGTCTTTTTTTCATAATTTTTGTCCATTATTTTTTTTTTTTTACTACTTTACTTACATTATTCTTTCTAATTTTTTTCTAATGCTGGTTGTTGTTGTTTTAAGTTGCAGAGTTTTGATCTATTCACCCATTTATACAAAAAATAGCTAAACTTCCTATATCCTTATTGAAGACCCATTAGAATGATTAAAATTTTTAAATAATAATCTAAAAATGCCAACTGTACTTATTGTATAGAAAACATTTCAAAAAATGCTTCAAATTTTAGTAGTTTTCTTTCGTAGAGACAGAGTAATCAATTGAAAAAAAACAGAAGCTGGTTTTCATTTTGCAACAATACTGTCTTAAGACCGTATTTTAGGTGGATTTATGGATAGTTGATACTGATAAGAATCACTTCCTGTTTTGGAAGCCGTCATTAAACACGCTTGGCAAAAGATTATGCCCAAAGTTTTACATGATAATAATTCTATACCTTCAAAATGTTATGCTTTCTAATCTTTCGAGAATATGAAATATGTATTTACAAAGTACATACGTATTCAATTTAAAAGATATTAAAGGGTTTTTTAATGACTGTTTCTAATTTATAAATTCTATTATTTTATGAATTAGTAGTATACTTAGTTCACTTATATGTGCGTGTGTGTATTCGCGTGTAATGATATTTTAAAATCAAATTAAACTTTAATTAATTTTCTTAATTTAGCACCCCTTCATTCTAAAATATTCTCTTATTTCCTGATCCCATTACACTTTCTCTATTAAATTAATTCAACAAAAATTTTGTAAAAATGCCTAAAGTTACACTTTTACACTCTCCGTGTGGAGGGATAAAAAGCTGTCCAGCAAGCACATTCTTTGAAAAGATCCCTATGTTTTCCTTATCAAAAACGACACATGTAGGAAAACCTTAGCAAAATCTTAAGATATATACTAAGTAACAGGAAAAGTATTTTCCCTCTCTTTTAGCTTTTCCTCATTTTGCTTTGTGTCTTGATTTAAATTAATGGTATTTATCACGGTGAGAGTTGGATTAAAGATTGAATCTCGCTATTATCTGTAAGTTTGGCAGATTGGAACGCGGAAATCAAATTCGTATAAACTCTCCATAGGTTTTATGTATTTAAATGATTTACTTCTATTCTACTAAAAAGGGGATAAGTTTAAACTTGCTGAATTTTCAACCGGACATTGAGAAAGATGTGTTTTTCTTTTCCTCAAAATCAATCCACCCGTTCACAATTAATGTTGGTGCAACAGTTCTTGTTATAAACTTTACCCATAAACGTTTAACAGATAACGATCCTACTTTTGTGCGTTATATAACTATATACTAAGCATTTCCCTTGATTATAGACTGGTGTCTCTTTTGTGCGCCACGATCTATGAAAGTTTTATAAAGTTCAAAGAAAAAGTCTTGACTTTACAATTTTTTGTCCACTATATTGCTTATCTTTTAAAGATTAATGTATTTTAAAGCTCTTTTCCCTCATTATTTCCTGTTCTGCCATCAAAATTATATAAGTAACGATTCAATCAGCAATACATTTTATAATTTGCAAAATAAATCTATCAGCTGAGAATGTTGACTAATATTTTGAGATTAATTCAATTAGAAAGAAAAATTATCAATTACCTGCAAGTGTGTGTGCAGCTAATGTGTTGATCCTTTTCATTTCAGTTAAAGAGAGCAGAAGTTGCCGAATACAACGCAGGTCTTGGTCACCGAGTGTCCGATACCAGAGTCACAAAAATGTAAGTTCCTTTCTGTTGTTTCAGCAACAACAACAAAAAAAACGATTTAAGGCACGCATCTTGAAGCGAAATCTTAAAGAAACTAAGGAATATATTTTATTTTTATTAATTTTTTATCTACACAATGAGATACGCTGAAATCCTATATATTGTTTCCTGTTTAACAAGTAATATTTTAAATTTTATACATCCGTTTAATACCTTTTTTAGCGGTATTATGGTGGAAGGATGCGACCTTAACAAACTTTAATGTATTGCTTTAGAATCTCAAAATTTCATCTCTTTTTAAAATTGCGTTTATAAGTTTACAAATTTTAAGAATAAAAGCGTTTGTGTTCCTTGTGTATTGCTGTTAGCGTTATCTAAATATTAATATCTTGGTTACTTTTTGGCTGGTTTATGTTAAAACATCTATAATATTCTCTAGTCAATTCTTACTATTAGTTCACATTCTCCCTATATATATATATTTATATACCTTGTTCAAATTTTCAATTGTTCATAAAATACTTTTTATTCATTCATCCAAGTTCAAATACTTTTTTTAAAAAACTTACAGTGGATGATACTCGATGTTAATACAGTTTTTTCAAATATTAATTTATTGATTGAACTAATTTTTAATATTTTAAATAGAGTTTTAGTAGTTTTCATTGAAAATTGAATCAACAGGGAGTATCTCAATCGGTAAAATTCGAGGATTTCATCATTTTTCAAGTGAATGTAAAAGAATGCTTCGATTCTTGGAAAAATCAATCATTTTTGTATAAATTATTTATATTAATTGTAATTATTTAATAAAAATTTAATAAAACAAAATTTTTCTTTGTTGACCAAAGTAGGAATTGACTTTAAAGTTTATTTCATTTTACTTGTTTAATATCGATTTATTTGGAGAAATGGTATTTATTGGAGCAAGAATTATATTTGGCTATATTTTTTGTTTGGCTACAATGATTGGTTTATATTTCATCGTTGCCTTTCAGCAATAAGTAATAAGAGCGCTTTCTGTGAAACGTGCGTTAACGTTTTATGTACACAGATAGCTTCTCTTTACTTAAAGCTCCGGTAAGAAAGACAGTGTTTTAGATATAGTAATGGTTATTTAATGGATACTATTAGTTTGGAGACAAAAATGAAAATTTCCGAAACAGTGCAAATTTTAAGGATATCTCTTTTAAAAACGAAATTGTGATACACTGCAAAAAGGTTTCTTACCCTGTCTTGAAGACTGCAAAAATTCGATAGGCAGAGCTGAATAGAGTGATCCGGCGTGAAAAAAGTGATCGAGTGAATTCTAAATTTAGAAAGTTGATTTTTAGTGAACTCTCTCTGCAGGTTTTATGCTATTGCGTTTGTAAATAACAATTTCCTGATTTCGCGATGCTTTATTCCTTTAACTGCTGTTCGTGTGTATACTTTGTTACATCTGTTCGTGTTTTGGTGTAGAATAAATGATCTTTATATATTATAAAGTCTTCTTCTTGAGTACACCCGACCATCTCGCCACCACTGAATCAAACAGTATCGATAGGATTTACATTATTCAATCATGGATTTTTCATCGCACGTTAACCGAAATAATTTCTTTAAACTGTATTAATGATGCAAATCGAATATTTCCTATACTGAACTATTTCTTGACATATTGCATCTTCAGGCACAAAAAACATTTGTGCAATTTAAAAGTTGCAAATGTTACTTTCTGGAGTTTTTTTATTTTAAACATAATTAAAGTTGTCAATATTCTTAATTTATCTTTAATATAAAGCAAAGGCTAGGTAATTATGTCCATTATTATTTTTTCCCTTTTCAATAATTTTCCAACATAAAGTTTTTAATATTTTATCGAATTTTTCAAGGTTTCTTTACAGACAACTGTCTTATCTTTGATACGGTCATGTGGTTTAATTATGATTCAAAAATATGTTAAACTAAATCGATTTTTCATCTCTTGTTTTGATTCAACGTTGTGGTAATGTTGGTACTGTTCTGAAATTTGGGAAATAGACTATCGTTTTTTCTTCATTATTTAATGTAGAAAAGCAAAATATGTAAGCACACCAAAAAACAAAGCTTTCGGCAAAATTAGCGCTTTTAAAATTATTTTAAATACTGATGTAATAGATTATAAGACTTTGAAATCGTGTAGCATTGCTGTAAAGTTTCATTCATTCAACTATCACGAAGATTTATTTTCCAAGTTTCTTTCACGATATCGCTAGTTTAATGATCGGCCCTAGTTTAATACAGTCTTATGACTTTTATGCTCCCCCTAAAAGTAATTCAAATCTAAAGATAACCGTAACAGTTACTATGGCATGCCCGAAAGCACATAGAAATATTGAATTATCGGAATTGGCATTGCAGCATAGTTGGGAACTATGGTTGAGTTCTTAAGGTCAAATTCGGCACCACTGTAATCTCTCTCGTGGTGGCATGTCCCATCATTAGTAAAGCGTCCCTGATTCCACATCAATTCTATATCCACGAGGAGCTGAGAAACAGCCATCATATCGAAAGCTTCTCATCCCATATCTGGATGCTTATCGAGTGCATAAGTTTCAAGGTAACTCATATATTGAGCACTTCATTTCTAATGCTTCCAACACTCTCCTTTGAATGTAATTAGAAATGTAGAAATGTAGAAAAAGAATAGAAAGTATAGAAAAAGAGGTATTTTTCCTTTACATTTTCGACTACCAACATACATTTCAAAAATAAAAACGAGGATGGGAAGTTTTAGTTGTAATACAAGAATTGTTTGATGTGCGTCTTGTGTAACAGCTATAAATCGTAATTATTTTGTTCATGTATGCAGTGCCTGGTTACGAGAAATGGACCACCCACTGATTCCGAAAATGTATCGTCGCATCGAAGCCATCACTGGTCTGTCTTCTAGTTCCGCAGAGCCTTTCCAAATGGCCAATTATGGGCTGGGAGGACATTTCCACTTGCACATGGACGTGCTGGTATAAAATTTCATTTTTCCGCATAACGAACACATTTTTTGTTTACTTTACCTTGTTTCTAAATTTGTTTTGTAGAATTTCAGCTTTTCCCTGGTATTTGAAAAAAATTAAATAATTTTATCAATATCTCCGCTACTTCTTTTTATGTAGCGTTCCAAAATATATAAAAGATAAACTGAAAGGTGTAACATTTGCTTTCATTTCACATCAAAGTTTAATACTAAGAAAAGAAATGTATTGAAATGGTGATAGGAAAAATGACTTTCTAGTTTAGTTTAAAAGTAAGCATTTTTTATTGTAGATAAAGAAACTCAAACATAAAAACGTTGTTAAATGGATGGCAATATTCAGGAAAATGAATATAACCGTGAAAAAAATACTCAGTGCTCTAATATCTATCATTATTTCTACTATAGCTGTATAAAATAAAATTAATTTTTAAACATTTTTTTTTTGTATTTCGGGCCTAATTTTGCATGAAAAAAAGGATAGTTTTAAAGCTGGTTTATTATAAGACCAATTATAAACGATCAGTTTGTAGCGCATGCGTAGAAAAACCGTAAAATGCTGTTCGGTCGATGGCAAGTAATTGTACAAACGGGACAACAACATGCCACTGTGTCGCATTTTTTTCTTATTGCGCATGCGTTTTTAAAATTTTTGAATTCCGACATTTTTTGCTCTTTATTCTGTCTGATGCGAAGCTGTGTGTATTGTTACGTTTTTAGCGTAGCGGGTTCGGATTGAATGGACTTTAGTTGAGGACAGCACAAACAAATTTATTTACAGCTATTTACAGTTATTTACAGGATAATTGATAGAGTAACAAATTCAGATAAGTACAATCCAGCAATAATCAATCACTTACAGCGTAAATGCAAGTCTTACGCACAATAAACACAGACTGCAAAACAGCTATCGTATAGCACAGCAACAGTAAATCACAGCGAGCTCAATAACGCAGCGTTAACAGCAAACGCAAACACAGCTCACTAATAACAAATCCTTTAGTCCAGCGAGACGCTTTTTATTTCAGAGCAAACTCTCAACTAACTGACTCACTTTATGAGGTTGGTTTTTGAGGCGCCTAGCCCCGCCAGGGGCTTATCCTCGACTTGGGAGATGCTTCATGTGACGCTGCAAACAGGAGACTGGCATGGATTGGAGAGATGCTTTGAGTTACCCACGAGGGGTGAGGGAGTGGTGAGGAGGAGAGCTACTCTGCTATTGGCTGTGGTTAGAATTTGGAAATGACTATTTAAGACTTGAACGGAGCAATTTTAGGGATTTGAGTTCTGACTTAGCGATTCGAAGAGAATGAATAGTTCTTTCAGGGGATCAGTTGCTGATTTCATTTCACTAATTGCTCTTTTGAGATTAGGGAAGGCTTTGAAAAGAGTTTTAATTTCATTGAGGAGGTCGAACATGTCTGATAGATCAGAATCCGGACCTTTGGATTTTTTTTCAACGGTTGGGGGAATATTGGGTGTTATAGTATCCTGAGGAAGGTTAGACCTTAAAATTTTTGAGAAGGAATAATTTGGTTTGATATAGTTTGAATTGAAGTAGTTTTGCTTTTTATCCTGGGGAGTTGATATTTTAGGAAACTTTGGGCAACCGCGATAGGCTGCAGTGTGGCCAGTTTGATTGCAATTGATACAAGTGGGGTTTACAATTTTTTCTTTCAAGGGACAATTCCGTGTTTGATGACTACTAGCACATTTGATGCATCTCGGTTTGAGCGCGCAGTTAGAGGAAACATAGCCGAACATATTACAGTTGTAGCTTTGCGAAATGGTGTTACGGCCTCTGTATCTCTCTACAGTGATTTTTAAAAAGTCAATATCCGTGAGATTGTAAATTTCATCAATTATATCATTTTTATTAAGTTCAACTAATAAGATAGGCAGTGGTCACCTGGTTTTAAGTTGGGACAGCCTGGTTAACTTATTAACCGAGAAACCCTTAGTTTTTCATTTATTCTCAAGAACATCACACATGTACTCAATCGGGAGGCCTTTAATGACTATTTTCACTGGGCGTTTGTTTTTGGGTGGGATAACATAGTATCAATCTCGTTCTCTGTAAAGAATTTTTGGATATCTCTATGGTTATCAATAGACTCCGGATAAACTTTAATAATGTTGTTGGTTAGGACGTTATTTTTAATGCCAAATTTTTCATTAATTAGTTCCAGGATTTTACCATAATCATTAGTCAGTTTTAACATTAGTGGGGGAATAACTGACTCACTTAGGAGTTCAGTTAACGAGGCATCTAGCCCCTCCAGGGGCTTATCCTCGATCTTGGGAGATGTTGACTTGAGCGTGGCAGATGAAGAACTGGCATAGACTGTTGATCTGCATAGCAGGGAGAGGGCGTGGTGAGAGGAGAAAAGCTGTATCACTATTGGCTGTTGTTTATTAATATAAAAGACTTGGCCCAGGAATTTTAGAATCAGTTTAGGGGCTGACCGGCTTACAGATAGCGTTGAACAGAATTAAAACTTTAGTTGTGGGGTCACTATTGCTTTTCATTTGCTTTGCGGCTTCAATTAAATTGGGGAACAGTAGGAAGACTTTTTTTAATTTCTTGCATGGCTTCAATCATTTCTTTAAAGTCGTCCTGGGTGGGTAGATTTATTTGCTCGGATCCAGCGGGGGTATCAGTTTTAGATTGGGTTAGATTATTAGCGAGTGTATTTGCATAAGAGACATTTTGCCTACGGAAATTTGAATTAAAGAAGTTGATCCTATTTTGATGTGGGGTTTGAATTTTGGGGAATTTGGGGCAACCTCGATACGCGGCCGTATGTCCAATTTCCTCGCAGTTAATGCATTTAGGCATCTCTATTTTCTCTTTATGATCACAATTTCTAGTTTGATGTGCCGAGCCGCATTTTAAACACCTTGGTAGCATAGAGCAATTACTGGAGATGTGCCCAAAAAGATTACAATTATAGCACTGGGAGACGGAATTCCGTCCCCTGTAACTCTCAACATTTATTTTTAAATATCCAATTTCCTTTAGATTAAAGATTTTGTCAACTATTTCATTTTTGTTCAATTCAACTAGATATAGGGGGAGGGGGTTCCTGGTTTTATATTGGGTGAGTCTAGTGATTTTATTTACTTGGTAGCCATGGTCATTAAGGTCTGATTCAATTTCATCAATTTCGTAGTCAATAGGAAGTCCTCTAATAACTATTTTCACTGGGCGCTTAGTCTTGGGGGGGATGATATAAAATTCCAGTTTTTTATCCTCACAGTATTTCTGGATGTCCCTATGCATATCCACATTTTCGGGAAAGATTTTTATAAATCCGTTTGTTAAGGTGTTATTCCTGACACCGAATTTTTCGTTTATTTCTTCTAGTATTTTTCTATAATTTTTGACGTACTTCAGCATGATAGGAGGAATTTTACGGGGCTTTTCGGTTTCATTATTATCCTTAGCAGTATCGTTATTCTCAGGGGGATCTATTTGATCTTCTCTCAGGGCATCAAATCGATTATTTAGACTAATTTGGGGAGGTGGTTCTATGCTTTTTACTGGATTAGCCGTTTTTCTCTTGGGAGACTTTTGAAAATTCAGATCCGGCCTAACCTTACAACAGCCAACAGATAATACGGAAACCAACTCACGTCTGTGGTGATCCAGCTCCTTTGTCAGTCTATCGGCATGGAAGATGGACTTCTTGAGTTGATCTTGGTCGATGGGGCAGGATTTCTGGTCTTTCTCAACTGCAAATCGATGGGCACTCAGGGAACAGTTTTTGCTACAAATACTAGCGACAATGCCTCTTGCATTTATACAATTTGTTCAAGAACATAGGGCATCTATTTTAGCAATCAGCTCTTGTGTCGATAGCTTTTCTAACGGATCAACACATCGTTTTTTGCTCCTCACACTCAAGTCAGAATCAGTCGATGGCTCCGGGTCGCGCAGCCTAACATCTTAACAACCTCTCTTCTCCATGGTTGAGCAGAATTTTCATTCAAATTCTTGCATCCTTTTAAAACAACACTGTTTGAAATTCCACGAAAACACTAGCTAACGATTTCCGAAATTTTAATAACTTTTGAACTAACTAACTAAATTAACCCAAAAAAAATAAACAAGACTTCAGCATCTCCGGATATTTTTTTTCTCACTGAACTAACTGACTCACTGTTAAGTGTTGATTCTAGGGGCACCTAGCTCCGCCAGGAGCTTATCCCCTGTCCTTTTTGGTAGAGAAGTGGCCTGGCGTTCTGGAATACGTTGCCCTCTTCAATGAGCCTTGAGAATGTTTAGTGTCTGGTAGCTGAAGATGGACTGGGCTGAGTTACGGCGGCAAGAATTTCAGTGATGAGGGAGTAGTGGCAACCAATCAGAAGGTGTCGGAGGTGTAGGAGTAGGTGGGCAGGTGGTGATTGTCAGGATGCTTTGTTATTGGCTATTGGATTGGGGAGTGTGTGGGGGTATGGCTCCTTGCTAGATTTAGTTAAAAGATTATAAGATTATACTATTTTTTAAGGTTTAAATTAAGAAAATAGAGAATTGAGAAGTTTAATCTATGAGGTTACTACAGTAAGATATTTTTGGGCCTACTAGATCGAAGAACAGGGTTGAAATTTGGGATATTTTTAACTGAACTAACTGACTCACTCCGGCTACTCGTCCTTATATAGCCGAAAAAGCGCGTGCACTGAATCTCGTGAAAATTCTCAAAACAACGCGCACAATCTAGCGGCTACTAGACTATTCCTTTCACCAAACCAATCAAGCTGGCGCGAGGCTCCTCGCCAAATGTCGCCATCTTTGGCGAGTTTTTGTATCGCTCGCCCGCTTGTAACAGTATGTATGCGTGTTTTCCATTCTATATTGCTTTTTTTCCCTGTAGTTCCCCAAATTTAGGTATGTTGACCTGTTTTTTATTTTATTTTGTCATGTTTCCATTCAGGGACGCCAAAACGGCAATTTTTGCCAAGCTTGGAATGCCGTAATATATCTTACGAAGCAATGGCAAACATAAATCAATCCCATTCTGAGCATGCGCTGCCTAACTAGCCGTCTTATAATTGGCCGAATATAAATCCAGCATTAGTCAAGAACAGGGGTTCTCAAAAAGGGAGTCATGTGATGTATCCAGGGGGTCGCGAGATGTGGAAGAAAAGTTTAAAGAAAAGTAATTTATTTCTGTAGTTTTCATTAAAAAAAGAGTACACTTAAAGCTTTTAATGCACATAGAAGTTGGGTTTTGTGTTCTATTAGTTAATGGGGCGCATTTGCTTATTTGGAAGTAACCAATTTTTTAATGTCTGGAATGAGCTTTGTAACACATAAAACAATGCCATTTTCAAGTGTCAAACGATTTCTTGATTTTGTTTTTAAATTTATCATTATGGAGAATCCTTTTTCACAGTTGCAATAGAAAATGGCATAAAAGTTTTTAATGCTATTGTAGACAGTTCTGGGTATTCCTTTTTAATATGTATCCAAAATTTGTTGACATAAGCTTTGTTAAAAGTTACTTTAGCTGAATGATCACTTGAAATCTCTATCAGTTGACCATGATGACGGGCACTCAGCTCAACTTTTGTTACGGCTTGTTCACAGAACGTATTGACTATCCACACTATCCCACTCATATCCTTAAATGGAATGTACTCTGTAAACTGTTCAATCAAAGCTTCGAGATGAGATGATGCTAGTAAGGAGAAAGATGAAGTGCCAAGGGAAGTGGTACCAATACCCGGCACATATTCTACGAACTCTTGAGTAAGTGAAAAATTTTCAAAATCTCTGTCTAAACTTTAGACAGAGTTAAAACTTTGGGGGATCGCCAAAATACTTAGTCTAAAAAAAAGGTCGTAGTGTCTAAAAGTTTGGGAACCCCTGGTCTAGAAAACACATAGGCTATCAATAAATGAGAAAAAAGGAGATTCCTATGATAAAAGAAAGATAAAAACAAAAACAATCAAACTTTTGATCTAATAATTCTTTTCTTTTCTTTCAACTGCCTTTTTTCTTAATTTTTTAATTATAGAAATTTGTCGTTTCAAAATAGGATTCCAAACTTAAATTAACTTGAAACTAATAAATATAGAAATAAAAATATAAAGCATTCATTCAATTTATTTAATCAAATGTTTGTGTCTCTTTGATATCCAGCCTGACACAGAGACTTACTTCGGACCAGAAATGGGAAACCGTGTGGCTACTTGGTTGACTTATGTACGTGGATTTTAATTGTTTCATGCAGTCTAATGATCAATTCCTTTAAAACATTCAGAGAGTTTCAACGAAGTAAGCATTTTTCTCTTTTTCAGCTCAGCGACGTCAGTGGGGGAGGCGCCACTGTTTTCCCGAGACTCAACATCACCGTGTGGCCCAAGAAAGTAAGATTTTATTTTAAATTCCACTGGATGGTTGTAAAATTTTTAAAAATAATAACTCATTCATTAAATTTAATTCATTTTTATTACTTTAAATAGATTTTTAACAGTTTGTAATGAAAATTGAAGTCGGACAAGCAATGGATCAATCGATAAAATACAAGGATTTCAATATTTTTCGCGTGTAAATGAAGTACGCGAATTCAATTCTTTCGAAAATCGATCCTTTTTTGATTAATTAGTTATGTAAATTATAATTATTTAATAAAAAAAGTAACATTATTTTTTCTTTGTTGAACTAAGTAGACTTAAATTCTTTTTTATATTGCTTGTTTAAAATATAAATACAAATGGTTATAATTTAAGTGACTTTATATAGCTCTGTGTGGAGTTCAAACTAGTTACTGGGTTTCGCTTAAACTTTGCTTGTGCGTACATGGTTTATATATGCATTAAAAAAGAAGATAACTTCAAAAAATAGTAGGTGAAATTTTCATCCTATACACAACGATCGATATTGAAATTTGGCACATTTAAAAAGGCAAGGAGTATATAGATTAAGTTTTATTGGTCAAATTGTTGTATAAGAGCTGCATTAATGGTTTAGCTGCACTGCGAGAAATTCGACACTTGAAAAGCTTTCGAAAGAACGTATTAAAAAATGAGTTGAAACAGATGCACGCTAAATTTGAGAAGATTGGTTAAGTGAGAGTGCTGACAAAAAGGATTTCAAATGAAAGTATTGTTACGGAAATCATCGGGTTCGCTTGTATTGGGTGTAAGGTGTGAAGACAATCAACAAGCTTCAGTAGAAAACAACAACGATGTTTATTTACATAAAGACACTAACACAAATATGAGAAGAATACACAGACGACAAATATATATATGAAGCCGAGACGAACACAGAACAGCACACTGCAGCAGACAGTAGCCCACAAGTCGTAATCGACCACATCACTCAAAGCGCCCAGATAGAATCCAGCAGGAGATGGGTTCTTCGGAGCTTCGCTCTACTGTTTCTCCAAAGTCTCACTGTCTCTTCACTTTATCTGCCTATTCACAACCACACGATTGGCAACTCCACAAATGTAACAACGCTGCTTCCACGGTAGAGAAAAGACACACAGCTCAGCTTAGCACTGTTTTGATCTCCACAGTATTGATTCTTCGCCAGACTATTCCGCCGTTGTTCTCGACGACTCGTTATTAGCCTTCAGCTCCAACTCCGCTTCAGATTCAATTCACTTCACCCTGCTGTCCTTTTATAGCCCCCGGTAGCAGGTAGAGGACCTTCTATGCAAATCAGGAAGCAGTTTCTTTTGGAAGGGTCGTTAAAATTCTCGTAGTTTTCAGCAATGTTCATTTTGGAGCCAAAGTTGCGAAATTCATCGCCAAGTCAAAGGGTTGCCAAGCTCTGATATCACAAACGAGGTACCCGCTCAGCAT
Organism: Argiope argentata; assembly: GCA_026289955.1. Lineage (NCBI taxonomy): Eukaryota > Metazoa > Arthropoda > Arachnida > Araneae > Araneidae > Argiope > Argiope argentata. The sequence continues at coordinate 2,953,104 of JAOUZG010038029.1, read as the reverse complement.
GCAACATGCGGTTTTTCTTACGATGACAAAACTCGTGCCGGGAGGCAACATTATAGGTTTGGAGGGACTACCTTGAAGAGCTTCCGGTTCCAATAATTATCGAAAATATTCTAGAGATTTCACGTAACTTATCTTTTCTTGGGTCTATGGTATGAAAAATGATGTGATCCATTTTAAAGTGTTATCCCCACGAGGTTCAGAGTTGAAAAAGCTGCATCTTGAAGAGAGGAACAATGTGTTGATTTTATTTATAACTTCCGGCCAGAATGTCCGTTTACATTGAATTAGCCTTGTTAATATTTTATGATGAAATGAGACGCAAAGAAGTGAATACTCAGAATTGTTTCATGCGGGATTGCGAACAACAAAGCTGTGCATGAACTGCCTTCGCCTTCTGTTTACATTACTATAAAATGTTGATTTACTGTTGATTTCATTCTTCATTCATTCCCTTTGAGTAAAATGCCTCTTAAGGACTTGAAAGGCGTTCCTTCATAGGTGCCTAGTAATACAAACTTCTATTGCAGCAAATCATTTCTCTAAATGTTAGAGGATTATTGTCTTCATACAAGATGGTGTAAAATGACTGAAATATTGCCCGATATGTGAAGCAGGATCTTTGGGCCGCTTTGAAAATGATCGGATGACTTCAAAATATTTTCAGACTGTCTGGTCTCTTTATTCTCCAGATTTTAATACTTATGATTTCTGATTGGGGTAATACTTAGAGATCGTTTTTTTTTGTAAAAGGCATATAAAAACATGGTCTAAATTGTGATAAGAGTATTCAAGAGTTTTACATCACTATAAAGCATTTTCCGACCTCGAAGTTTTAAAAAATATATAAAGCAAACACACCTCCACATGCTCCATATTCCGTTGGCATTATCTTATTCTCGCTGAAATTATCAAAATTTAAAACCGAATGGCGGAATGTTAAAAAATTCATAACGGGGTTTCATGGTAGAAACTTTAGTAAATACTTCAAAGATTGGAAAAATTACTAATAATTCATATTATTAAGAGGGGATTAAAGATTAATGGAATAATATTAACAATAATTTGCGTATATGCGTTGCCATTCTATAGATACAGATTGTTTGACCTACATCTGACAAATTGAAATCAAATATCCCATAGAAAAAAAATCTACATTTTGGATTGATTTTATAAAAGCTTTCTTAACTGAAAGTTAAACAAAATTTTGCGAGTTTTCGATAATATTCGGGTTGAAATCTAAAGAAAGATTTTGTTTATTAAACTTATTTGTAGATTACATGATAGCTATAGTTAATTTGTTTGTCAGTAATGTGTTAATTGATTGGTATGAATAATAGTCCCCGAATGCAGTGAAGAATTGATCATTTTTCTCGGTGATTATTTGTAATAAACAATTCAATTAATCATACTATTTGTTCTATTACATTATTAGTAACATTCATTTGGGAACTTATATGTTATTGTTGTATAATATAAATATGTCATATATTAACTACGAATTACCGGAGGGAAGTTATAAGGTAAAAACATGATATTGTTTTGGTTTCAGGTTTTCAAAGCCTCAAAATGCGTAGGCAACAAACGGAGGATTTATCACTTTTGAGGCATCAGTTTTTTCATTTTTAGTGTTATTAGAAAACAAGGTTGACACATTTAGCTATGCATCGCCAACTAAAGTTACAACTTGATTTCCAAATTACTCATTCTCTGAATTCCTATTAATCGTCTTAATTAACTTATTAAACAGTTTAAACCGGTTTAAAACAATCACAAACTTCTTTCTCTAAAAAAAGGCTTGTAATTGATTCAAACCGGTTTCAACTGGTTATTGACTTAAATTAATTAAGGCAAATAATGACTTATGAAATAGGAAGGTTCTCCCACGACAACTTGAAATTTGTGATCGTAGATTTCATTTTATTTTCTCAATTTCATTTTTTTATAATAGTAACCACGAATTTTTGTTTTTTTTATTGTATTCAATCTAAACAAAGCATTCAAAATACTTCACTATAAGATTTGTTTCATATTTTCAAGCAAATGGTGCTCAATAATATAAAAAAATTATCTCTCATTCAGGGATCAGCTTTATTTTGGCACAACGTGAAATCCAATGGCATTGGTGATATTTTGACGCTACACGGTGCGTGCCCTGTTGTCACTGGATCCAAATGGGGTGAGTATAACTTGCAATTTTTATTTGATATTTTAAGACTCATAGACATAGATTTATACGTATTCAATGTTTTTTTTCTACATTTTGAAGATGTTTATTAATGAGATATCCTCTGTGAGCTCTACTGGATACCATTGCTTCTGGAGCCTTCACTTTTTAAAATCTTGCATACTAAGTACTATTTAAACAAGTAATATATACAAAAAAATTTAATCCATTTCTACTTTGCATATTTGGAGAAAATTAGGTTAGGAAAAATTTTATTTTAGTTACTTTTTATTAAAAAATTACAATTTTGGTTCTCTTTTCCACTTTACAACGAGGGAGGAGTGCAGTAGCTTCTGAGGACAAAGCTGCAGTTGTATCATTTTACAATTTTTCACTAATTTTAATAAATGTTTAAACATATATTTAAGTTTATTTTACAACGATACTGATGTGTTTTGTTATTGCGTTTTTTTACCAGAACAGAGTGAAAAAAAACAACTTTTCGAATCTGGTCTCTGATTGCGCTTCGGAAGTTACTCGAAATTAGTATATGTTGTTCAAAAGAAAAAGAGTAACAAAAAATTCTTTATATGTTAAACGATAACGCACGTGGCGCAGAAATCAAGCTTATTACTAATCGTCGAATGGAAAAAATGAAATATAAACGAAACATCACGCAAATTTCAGACTGTTTCATTCATTGAATATTTTTACAGCTGTACTGGATCAAACGCCTTACTTGGCTAATCAATGGAACTGCGAAGTATTATTAGAAATGTTCTGGCGATATATTCTCAAAGAGGGCATTCAGTCAGAGGAAGAATATACGAAAGAAAACAGTAAATAGGCTTTAAAAAATTCAATCAAGCGCAAATGTAAGCTTAATCGCTGCCAGATAAGTAATCGTGATAAGCACAGATAATGTACATTCTCAAGCCAATCATATCAAAATCATATTGAACGTCTAAAAACTCTCTAAGTCCGCAATCCTGAGTGTGCACCAGAAATAACAAACAATTCTTAAAGTTGCATTAAAAATTATAGCGATTATATTTGACGAAAAATCGTACAAAAGTTTTCAATTTTCGTGCCGTATATTAAGCCTAGCCTTAATCGCTATGACTTGTCTGTGGAAATTGACTCTCATATCTTCGAAAATAATTATCTTAGAACGAAGCTTCATATATTGTGTTAAGATACAAAAAAGACGTCTTTTCTAATGATATAAATTTCCTTTTTCTTTAACTTCAATATTATTTTTAATTCAGTTTGGCAAACTATTTGAAACAATGTTTTTTTTAATGTTATGAAGAAATTCAAACCCTCCATCAAAACATTTGAGCATGAGCTTTTGCCAATCCTGAAATCCATAGTAGGAATTTTTATTTCGCAATGTACACACTTTGTAAAATGTTTTAATTTAATACATGCATTTTAGTCGTATTAAATTGTAAGGTGAAATGTTTATTTTAATATGTGCACCTTATTTTTATAATTTTACATTCTAAAAAATTATTGTACAAATAAACTGGTGGTCAAAGGTAGTTATAATAACAAATATACAAGGTTTCCATTGAAAGAATTGAGAATAAGTATGCAAATTTGTGTATGACGTGATTGAGAAACCGGCAGTTGAGAGTAGAAATGTCAGTTGTTATAATCGCAGATCCACTGCTCACATTCATCACTCGGAACTCGTACAGAAGTAGAAGCGAAATGGATGTATCGATTGTGCTAGTTCGAGGTGAACTTATCCGACGCTGCATCAAGTCGACGAATATGTCTAGATTTTGGAGATAATGAGCACTATGATCGTATGGCAAGGGATTGGTTTCAAAAATTCAGGTCGGGAGATTTGTCCCTCTGCGATAAATCTCGAACAGGCTTTGGATAATGAAGCTTTGCAGGGGACATTGAGGAGGAGAGTAGTCAAACGTGTGATGACAAGTTTGAACAACACCCTGTAGAATGGTTTATTCATGGTTTTCAAATTAAAATGCCAGATATGGATGGAATAGAAATTTTTACAGATGGTTCAAAAGATGAAAATAAAGTAGGAGCTGCAATAGTAGTATATTACTATGGGAAAGAAATCGATAAAAGCCTTGTGAAATTATCTAGCCATGCTACAGGTTTCTAGGCGGAAGTGCAAGTTTTAAATATGGAAGTAGAATATTGTGAAAGGTTAGAGGACGGACAGAAGTGCTAAATTTTTTCAGATTCTCTGTCAGTTCTACATGCCGTTCAATCATTTCGCAATTATAATAGGGGGATATGGACGATAAAAGAAAATATAAAAAGAGTAAAACTTAACAAGTGGATAGAGTTGAATTTGGTTAAGGCCCATATTGGGATGTGTGGTAATGAAAAGGCGGATCAATATGCAAAGATGGCGGCACAGAAAAAGAGTGTGGATATAATTGTCCCCAAATCAAATGGTGTCTTAAAATGGGAATTGAGAGAATAAATTAAGCTACAGTGGTTTGATAGATGGTATATGTCCCAAAAAGGAAGAGTAACTTACGATTTTATTTCTAAACCAAAAATAAAAATAAGAAGATGCCATCCACTAGTAATCCAAATTATATCAGGACCTGGAAGATTCTCTGCATATTTCCAAAGATTTGGAAAAATGCCGGAAAATAAATGCATTTGTGGAGGTATCGGTACTGTTTACCACTATTTAAAGGAATGCACCGAAATCTTCGAATATAGAAAACATCTGCAAGTTGATATTAATGACTTGAGTTCAGTACTGATGGAACCAGATAATCTTAGGACTCAGAAGGAAATGCCTAAAATTGTCAGTATTTTGCCAACTATTTGAAAGTTTGTAAAGGAGGAGGAGGTCAGTATTTGACCACTTTGGGGTCAATTATCTAGAAGAGAATATCAGTTTGACGGATTTGGTCAATATAAGGATGGACATTGCTACAGTCCACAGTCGGCCACAGCAAATCCTGTCGATACTGCTACGTTCAGGGATGGAGGGTTGGTTGGCTGTACACAAGAAGAAGAAGTAGTCAAACATATAGTGAGCTTTCCAGACAATTTAGCACTTCCAATGAAACGGTTAAACTTCATCTGCACCGTTAAGGTAAGGCGTACAGCCTGAGCAAGTGGGATCCTCACACGCTGTTGGAAGTCCTATGAGTGGCTACCAACGGGCCAAATGATCACTGCGAATCTGTACTCGTAGCAATTGGAAAGTGTATAACAAGCATTGCATCAGAAGTAGCCAACACTGGTTAACCCTCCAAGCGTCAACCCCGTAAATAGAAGGAATCTCTTCTCCCTTCAAAGCGTTAAACCCGTGAATAGACGGAAATTTAAATCCTCTTAAAACTGTCACTGCCCGTACTTTCACGGGTCGAGTTTTTCGCTTCCCCCAGACTCAAGCTGCGAGATAATGAGAAAGAAATGTGAGATGAGGAGAAGCCAATTGTTATCAGTGGACGATAGGAATGCTGTCTTCCTGGTGGCGTTCTTTTAAGCATTTTAAAATTTCGTTTACATTCTCAACCTTATTTTTGAGATTTTGAGAAGAAATGCGAATCCACATTAAATTTTAAATAAAAAGAATAAAATTGAACTTATGAAAATATATTCCCGGAATGAACATATATGAGTATTGTTATTAATAAATTCATCCATAAGATTTTAAAACTTTTTAGGGTGAAATAACTGTTAATTTAAAAAAAAATATATAAAATAAAAATTTGACATTTTTCTCTTTTATAACGTACTTTTATTTAAGGATTTTCGAATTAAGATTGCTTATGCAACTTATTTTTTTAAAAAAATAAGACACTGAAATTATATGCAGAATTTTATTTAATGAGCGAGCGAGACTTTTCATCTTTGAATGATTTTTTTTTTTTTGTTTTCATTGATAAGTGTAATTAAAAACGGGGAAATATTTTATTTATATAAAATCCATAAATTAAAGTGAGTTTTTTTAGAATGATAAGTTTTACATTCATTATAATAAATCATATATTTTTATAACGTAATAATTTATATATAAAAATTGATAATTTATTTAATTCAATTTTTTTTTGTTTATGGAATTTCACATTCCTTGACGAATACAAACAGAAATTTAAGCATTGTAGAGATTTTGTTTTCATATTTTTCTCTAGTTTTTATTAATATTTTCAAAGTTAAAATAAGCGCAGTTTTTATAGGTTATATTTTTTTTAATCGAAATATTAATCTTATTTCACTGTACAGTCTCATGTATACAACACGCACTTTTTTGAATATTAAACACAATGTTAAGTGACATTTTTATATGCGTTTAATATTGAGTAATTTAATCCGCATATTTTAATGCTCGTGAAAGTAAATGAATGAATGAGTTAAAAGTTATAATATTTTCAAGTTAATTTAATTAAAGTTAAATAATTATACTTTGTGTTTTAAATTCTAATTTTTTTAACTCCTTAGTCTAATTTTATTTCATATCTTAGCATTAAAAAAATTAATGCGTGCAACTGGCATTTAGATTACCTTCTTCTCTTGTTTGCAAAATTTGAGTTCACTAGAGGTGATTTTAGTTTATTTATCCAGTTTGTTCACAGGAGTAAGAAAAATTCAGAAATACCCACATTTTAATTAATTTGATATTCTTTATTCTTAATAAACTTTAGCCTCACATTTTCATTTTTTTAAAAACAGGACTTGCTTGAACAAGGGTGTCAGACACGCAGGTCTCTTACCACCATTTCTACTAAAATAGTGAACATCCTTACTGATAGTGAAGATGAATATTCGTATTGGCGATCTCCAGATCAAACTGTTTGACCTAGGGCGAACACATTTTATCCGTATATAATTTGGAACTGGGAATAAACACCTGGGGATAAAATTATCAAGAATTTTAACAAGAATTTTTATTAATTAAAATAACACAAAATTTTAACATTTATTATCAATAAAAGTTGAAATTATCAGAACACTATTTATACAGTGTATAATTTTATTTATATATTTGAATATATCACCAAGAAAATTCATTCTTTGAGAAAATTAAGATCTTGAACTTTTTGTATCTTATTTAGCGACATGCTAGTTAGAGAATTTTCGCTTCAGCTATATGGTTTATTTGTAATTCAATAAATAAAATTTGGAAAATGATGTGGCAAAAAAAATTTGTATCATTGATAAAGAAAATTTTGAATTCAAATTTAATGAACCAAATATATTTCTACTGTGTTATTTTCGAATGAACTGTAAAATTTTAAGTTTTTATTAATGCTTAAAAAAGAGTGTTTTCAGTCATGATGGATTAAAATATTTTTAAATTGAGATTGACATAGGAAAAGTAATTTATTTATTAGATAAATTTGATCTCATTTATTAATTCAGTTTGTCATTTAATAATTAAAAAACAATTCAAGACTCATTCTTTTATTTGAGATAAACAAAGGAAGCCTCTAAGTTTGTCATTCGTAAGAATTTATGCATTTTTTAAAAAAAAATCGTAAGAATTTATGCCAATTTGCATAATTTTATTCAAAGATTGATTAATTTAGTGATGAGCGTAATACGCATGCCTTTAGAATTAATATTTTGAAAGAGCATTTTAGAATACTAAAGTACATTGGAAATACTCTGAAAGTATCTTTTTTTTTTCAAGAATTAAATCACTTGCATGTAATTTCGAAATATAATTTCACATTACGAGGGGATTAAAAATTTTGAGAAACTTATTACAATAAAATAAATAATAGGCGAACACTTTCAATTCATAAAAATTAGATTCGAATCGTATTAAATACAACAAAATTTATTTCTAATTTAAATTATATGTAGTGTTTCATGAAATAATCAGAAATCCTCTAAAACACAACCATATCTGTGTTTTCAATCTATGTTATCGGCTGAAAGAAAATGCTGTTCGAAATCGAAAGACTGCGATAAGCATCAGCTGTAACTCACAACATGACATCGGCTAATCTGCCTACCCCTGCTGTGTGGTAATAACCAAAAAGGGGGAAAGCAATCCTTTTGTCCAAACCCTGACACTTTTAAGAACAAACCTCTTATTCAGACGCGCCGCTTTCGGTAAGTATTGCATTCTGAATGTCGCCGTCTGGAGGGTTAATAGAAAGGGTGTACTGTTATTGCATGATAACGCGAGGCCGTATGTCGCGTTGGTGGCCAGGAATCCGATACAGCGACGTGGCCGAGAGACTTTGTGTGATCCTCCTTACTCACCTGACCTTGCACCATCAGATTACCACCTCTTCCCTTCCCTGTATAATCATCTTCTTGGTAAATCCTTCACCAATGAAGAGGACGTGTGCCAAGCTCTCACGGACTTCTTTGCGTCCCACGCACCCGAGTTTTACCGCAAGGGGAATGAACGACTGGAGACACGTTGGCAGAAGGTGCTGGATGCCGATGGTAAATACTTCGAGGACTAACAGTATGCTGCGCTCTTTGTATGAGTTCTTTTGGGTCATTAAAAACGACAAGAACATTTTTATTTACCTTTTACTTACTTTCTACAAAATGTCAGATATTTCTTCTAGTCACATGTGTTGTAAATTATCTTGTGTAAATTGCCCTGACGACATTTATTAGACAGTCTTGATCTTTACTGAAATAAGTTTATTTGTTTTGTTGTATTTGATAAAATTTCCGCTAAATTTACAACCGATATTAATCTCCTAATTAAGTTTTTATTCGCCGAATTACCAGAGAATTGCTCTGGACCAGTCGTTCCTTCTTTTAAATATTCACGTAAATATTTAAATTACTTTATATTGAAATGAAGAACGTTTCATATTAAAGTAAAAGGACTTCAATAATGTGTGCGGAATATTGACGTTATGATAACAATTTTTTTCTACTTTGTCTGTTTTACTGCACCATCACAATCAATCGGTTTTAGCTCATTAATGTCAACATCACTTTTTCTAAATTATTTCTTTTCCTTTTGGTTGTTTAGCTGCCATTTCCAGTCGCCGTTATGATGTGACAGACACATTAGCCATTAATCCCATTTTTCCTTGTTTCTCAGTTGCTCTTATTTTTTCTCGAGAGATAATATTTTTTCTATCATAAAAGTATATTCCTTTCTTATTATGATCTGATTCATATTTTGTCCTATTTCTTTAATATACCTATTAATAAAATACTTTGTATATTTGCGTAACGCTAATCTCCCCACCCAATTTAGTTTTTACGAAATTTCTAAAATTTTAATATTAAAGAGCGTATTAAAAATTTAGTCGTGAATTATAAGATTAACCACCACAAATTTTCTAGGTAATGTACTTTCTGTATGCGATTAGGAATCTGTATTGGATTTTAATTCTTTATAGGATTAGACAAATTATTTTATTCTTTTAAATTCGTTTTAAAGAGTGGTATATTAAAAAAATTAAATATTTATTTTTCTTTTTTAAAAATCGTATTTATACCTTATAGAAACATTTGATGCGTTTCTAGTTATTTTGGATCTTAACAGATGTCAAAGAGATGAGTTGAGCGTGCACCGGACTCTCCAGACTGCCATACCACACTAGTTCGAATACCCTTAATCCATGATGATATATTTAATGTCCAACGTTCCCATCTCTATCTAATATATAAAAATGAATTGTTGTTTGTTCGCACTTAACTCGCTGCCGTACCTCTCATACGATTGTAGTAAATCTTTGGCAACTTATAACTTCCACTTACGCGATGGTTATAGTCATAGTAAAATTATATAATTTATAAAAAAATATATTCGGATCTATTTACCGCATCTATTAACCAAGGATTAACCTCCAAATAACTCGCCAAAGAGACACAATAAATTCAGTAAAGATGCTAAATTCAAGCTAGAGGTTGATTACATTGCTATTGTATGCAAATGCAATGTAAGTAACAATGTGTAACATTTTAAAAGGTACTGACATGTATGATGTTCTGAAGATTTGCAAGATCATTGTGGGGAACGTTTTGTGACTCATAAGAAATCACATGATTGAGCTCTTAAAGATTTACGATCAAATGCACAACCACTAGATAGTGCTTTCATTCTATCTGACAACTTCTATATCTGCTTATGAGCTCAATGCTTGCCCCAAAGCATCGCCACTTTGGAGACAAGCGAGAAAATTCGCATGAAAAATGAATATACTGTACATTTGAAGCACGATGCGTTAGGAGGTACGTTCTCAAAACAGGGATTTAACATTGGTGAAGGAAAAGTGCCAGCTGATGCTGCCCCCAAATGTATTTCATTTCCACTGAATTTTTGAGTCATTGTGCAATCCATCGAACAACTCATTCAGAGAGTTTTTCTGCAAATTGTCACTGCTTTGCGAAAGTGGTATTTTGGCACCAAAAAACGATGTCAATACAATCAATCATGCAATTCAAGAAAAAGAAATCCGGGTGATTCTGTTATTAATAAATCGATTGACAGAATCATGAATGCCGAAAAAATTCGAAACTACCTAAAAGAGTCTTTGGCATTCGTTGGTTTTTCCTGGTGTGACAACACACAAATTGTCACTCAAAGTCGGCTGGCCAATTATTCTCTTGCAGAGCGTCAATCCACTTCGATTGTGTAATGGAACAAGACTCGCAGTGAATAAACTGATTTCGAATGTCATCAAAGTAAATACGCTTAATGGAAATTCAAATGGAGATGTACTTATTCTATGCATTCCCATTATTCCCACTGACATGCCTTTTGATTTCAAACGACTGCAGTTCCCCTTATGACTTGCATTCTCGATAACTATCAACAAGAAGCAAGGTAAATCTCTTCAAGTGTGCGGATTGAATCTAGAAAAACCTGTGTTTTCCACATGGCCATTTGGATGCTGGATTTTCACGAGTTGGTCACCAAGAAAAGGACTCAGAAGAAAAAAAATAAATTTCTTGGGCAGCTTTTTTTTTGCTAAAGACGGAAAAACAAAAAAAAATTTCTACCCTAAAATACTTATAAAGTGAGGGGGGATGGGATAAATATCATCTATACTTCTCCTACATATATCATTCAATTTTAGTGAATGTATTCATTGTCGACATGTAAATAAACATCTATATTTCCTAATTAAACAAGATAGCTGTTCCAAATTTGAAACGATATATCCCTAACTATTTCTTCTGCGCAGCAACGCACAGGTACCAGTTAGTTATTTAATAAAAAAAGAACGTCTCTCTTTATCCCTAACATATTTGAGAGCGAAAGTTAATATTGTAATTACACAATAAGTTCTATTTTATTTTCACCACTTGGTTTTTGAAAGATTATTTTCTATGACAAACCAGCGCTCAAGACAATTTTCTTTTCTTTTCTTAACATATTTAAATTTTTCATTCATTTTAATTGTCTCGATATAAAAAGATAAAATGAATTTATTTCAATTTTTAAATAAATAACCAGAACTGTGATATTTTCTTAAAAAAAACTATAGAAGTAAAAATTGTTGCCATTTTTAAGATCTTTATTTCTTTTTTCTGTGTATTCATATCGTGTATTACCTATAATCATAATGTATTTATCAGAAGCTTTCATCAACAACTTTATTCATTTAGAAATTAAAATGAATTTGCTCATTTTGAAATATTCTGATTCTAGAGAATTATTTTATATTACCTCATTAATAATGGAATATATTTTTCCTTTCAGTGACAAATGTTTGGTTTCATGAAAGGGGACAGGAATTCAGGCTGAAATGTGGAATTCACCCGGAATCATCTCTACTGTCAACGCATACTTTCAAAAGCTCGTGAATACTCAACAAAATATGCTCAAAAGAAATAAAATATCATCAAAAAACTTTTTCTGATTACTTGTCATTTGATTACTCTTGCATATTTTTTTTTCCTTTTCCTAATAAATCTGTTAGTTCGAATCTTTGATGGAATTCTTCTTTTGAGAATACAGATGTTGTACTTGACTATTTCTCCTCTAGGAAATAATTTGTCATAATCTTTAATCACCCTGCAGATCACATATGATAAGTAAAAATGCATGACATTATTTAAAGCTAATACTATCATTCCTAGCTCTTATTGTCTGCCAATATGAGTCATCACTCTTTCCAGCTCTTTAAAAAACATGAGCCATTTAATTTAGTTATATTAAAGTCTCGTTTTAAAGCAACGATAGAGTTATTTGGGGTTGAGCCACGGAATTTTAAACCACGGCCAGATGATGAGGGTGATGCTTGAGCTGACGATATCCTCTTTAAATTTAACATCACACTAGGAGAACGTTTGGTTCCTACGTAATTAATGTGCATCAGACCTGCTTACACGACGGTTCTTCGGTGAAATTGGTTCTCAAACTTCCAGCTCTTCGGTTGTGAAGTCGAGACCTTACCAGAAAGCCGCCGCGGTCCAAAATATGAGCCATATATGTCCATTGTGGTGAGAGGAGTTTTTGGAAATTAAATTTGTTTTGCACTACAATTAATACCCATTTCTCTTTGACAATTTCTCCACTATCATACTCATTCTAGGAATGATGTTTTATAATAATGCAAATTTTGTGGAACTAAGAATCAACTCTTGCATTGGTTGTCAAGACCTATAGACTTAGTCTAGTTTGTGATTGGCTAGAGTCGCAAGCAATACGGACACAGAATTTTCAAAGAAAGACAAGCCGACTGGCAACTAAACGAGTTCTAGTATTTATTGAAATTACTTCGTACTATTCGATGCACAATTTTCTCTGTAGTAGGATTTGAAGTCATCTCCTCTGAAAGATTTCAAATCTGAAACAACAAACCCAAGAAGAAAAGGAATTTCTAAAGCTCATCGGATGAAAGATTTTTTGAAAAAAAAATCTCTACTCATCAGACACTGGGTGTTCATTAAGTGTTCAGAGTCTCATCCAGATCTCCGAAGGCACCCGCAGAAACAATCGTGGAAGAAGTCCCGAACTCGGCTCTTGGTGCTCCTCTTGCGGGTGGGGGAAGGCGTTCGTTTGTAGTACTTCCTGACTGGATAAAATAAAGGAAAGGATTACGTTTGTACAAGATAGAAATATGAACCGTATAAATGGAATCAAATTATACTGAATTTCGTTTAGTTACTTAAATTAATACCTCATTTTTTAAACCAATACGTGGATTATTTAGTGACTTTCATAATTTTGAGCCTCGGTCAGATAACGAGAATGATTCCTGAGCTGTTACCCACTTTTCCAACCTTCGTCACTATGCCAGTGGGAGAACGTCTGACTCCGATGTATTTAGCATTTACCAGACCCGCTTACACCACGCTTATTTTGTGAAATCGCGTCTCGAACCCAGCGATTCCGAGGCCGTGACTTCATTGGCAGGCCATCGCAAACATAAAATTCATGGAATTTAAGATAAAATTAAAGTAACTGGACGTCACGGATGAATGTGAAGAAATGCTAAAATCGTAATTATCTCCTCGGTATGTTCAAACTATCAAAAATCTTTAAAAGGAGAAGCAGATTTTTTTATTTACTATTTTAAGAATTTATTGCTTATTCTTATTGCTTAGTTTCATTTCTTTTCTTACTACGTCATTGGTTTTAGAATGAAATACAACATTCTCAAGGAAAACGGAATTTCGAATTTGCATCACTGAAAAGCCTTTTAGAGTTCTATTTATTCTTCTGGAATTTTAGTTATAATAGCTTAATAAATAATGAATTAATAAAAATAGTTTAGTAATAATTAAAACTTTAATTTTTATAGGCTGCTATACTATCGATAAAACGCTTTATGTGATATGCATGAGAAAAATTCAAAATTCTACTGAGAAAAAATTGCTGGAAAATCTTTGAGTATGATGATTGGTATGAAGTTACTTCATGCATAATATTTTACATGAATTTCGCTTTATTAAAAGAAAAAAAATTAAAAAATTTTAATTTAAAAAAGGAAGATTTTAAAAGTTTTTCTTAAGAACTAAGAACCTGGCCATCTTTACATTTATTTAAAGTCAAGAAAAAAATCAATTATATTAATTGTACATTCGTATAATTTTTTTACTTTATTGTTTTTAAATTAAATTAAGCACAAATGTTTTTATAAGTTGATTCTAAGCATAATGTTTTTATAATTGTATACATGCACTCATGTGTAGCAGCTGATTTTGTTTTGTATGTGTACTATGTGTGTATTAACATTACAGTACACTCCGGAGCTTCCGGTATACGACTATCCGGCCTAGTTTTCTCTTATCATAACTAAATTAGGAAGACAAGGCATTTGAAGAGGAGTCTGGTGTGATCCTTCTACTTGTCATGTGAAAAATACTAGTTTCAGCAGGAAAAGAGCAGCGTTCTGCTCATTGTTCCTTGCTTCGTCCGTGTGTAAGGGACTTCAATTGCAACCGCTTTTCTTGATTATAGCTGCACAGAATTCATAAATTCACATTATATGTAATTTGAAAGAGGTGGAAGGCTAAAAATTCAATAAGAAGTGAGAAAACACTTATTTCAGTAATGAGTTTTGGTACAAAAACTTTGCCTTCTGATATTAACAGACAAAAAAAATGAGTTCATAAAACTCCAGTCTATCCGGCTTTTTGTTACTGGGACTATCTTTCCTTCACGCCGGATACTCGGGTGTATACTGCACTAAAATTAAGAGCAAACATTCAGAATTAAATATATAATCATGCGTTTCTGTTATACAAATGCCCATAAAAGAATTGTTCTAATCATAAATTTTAATAGTGCCAATTGAAAACATTAAGAAGCGTTTTTTCAAGATAGCAATTAAGGAGTAACTTAAAGAGTTTCAGATGAGAACATGCTCAAGTACTACGCTTTTTGTTCTTTCGTTTGTTGTGAAACATAACTTAACTGGCGGCTTCTGAGAATAAAGTGTTTTGTGGAATTGCAATTTCAATTCAACTTGAATTTCCTTTAAAGTTAAACTGAGATTGTAAGAACGTTTTTGTAAAAACTTTCGCTTATGGTATAGCAATTCCAAACGATCAGTTTTAATTGTAAATAAAAAGGCACGGGAGAAAAAGCGTATGTCAGAACTTTGACTATGTCTGAGCATCTTATCTGAGTAGATATAAGACATTTATTCTGAAAACAAGTCTTGAATGAATACGAAACAGATTGATAAAAATTAAATGTTTCACACGCTGTGTCCGGGCATCAAGTGCTCTGCCCTTCTTGTTTCGCCGAAGCTATCTAAAGCGGCGTTCCAACGACGTGTCGAATCTTCAGGTGAGCCATACTCCCCCCCCCTTGTTTCTTGGGGTCCTTAGAAGCCCGTGGACGCGTCCGAAGTTTTCCCGCAAATTATCGGTAAAGTGTCCAGGCATCAAAAGACCTCAAGAAACCGCAAGAGGGGTAAAACGGGGGAACGCGTAGCCCGTCTGAAGATTCGCAGGTCGTTGGAACTAGGCTTTACAGGGATGAGGGATTTGGGTATGTTGAAAGATTGGTTTTTTCCCCACTTAGTAGTGAATGAATCCATAAATTTTATTTGGCAACAGATGGAGCATGCTATTAGAAGGCTTTTGTACGAGAGCGTTTTAATATCGAAATCCCAGATCCCTGAATTAGACGAAATGACAGGGTTCTTCTTCGCTGGCCTTCAAACCCACCTGATATAACCCCATGCGATTTTCTTTTCCTTCGAAGCTAGATAAAAAATCGTGTTGACGTTTTGCTGCTACCTAATATGATTTGTCAGAGTTGATGCAGAATTGGAAAGACTTTTCTTCCATTATTTTCTACTTTTTAAACGCAGATTAAGAAGAATTGGACTTTAGGTTAGATGTGTGTTAAATTGAAAAACATGCACATTTTGAGCTTTTATAAGCAAAATTATGTTGATTTTCTTCCAATTTCATGTATGATTTGTTGCAAATAGATTAAATTAAGCTATTATAATTTACCACGGGAAATGACACATTCTTTTATGGAAAGCTTGTAGTTCCGAATTTCTTTTAATTTTTGGCATTATTTTATTTATTCAATAATGATTGTACAGATTTTGACCTTATTCAAATTTGTGCTTTATTTCAAAGTGTTTATGTAGTGATACTTACAAAATTCTGGGTCAACACGCAGGGGATCATCTCGGACTTTAAAAGGTTCCTAAGAAAAATATTGTTTATGTTATAAAATAAACATATGCATAGATTTTTAATATAAAAAAAGGTTTAAATATTAAGTTATACATTTATTGCAAGATTTCTAGAAATTAACAATTATTAGAAATTAAAACGGTTAATATCTCAAATGTTCAAAAATGAGCTGAATGATTTAAATAAAACTTCTACAGTAATCGATTAATTCTACGTGAATAAACGTTAGAAATACAAAAAAAAAGTTATAAATATAAAAAGTTATCTTAAAAAGCACCTTTATTTTTCTACTACAAAGGCTCCGGAACTACTAAAATAATTTATCAAAAATCTGACGATTAAAAACACCCATAAAATCGTGAAGTGTCAACAGAAATACTATATTTTATAAATTTTATTTTCAATCTATATATTCAGAATGATATGGAAAAATCAGTGTTTCAAGCACAACGCTCGTCTGATTTCGTCAATTTTTACTTTTTATAAAAACACCACATATATATAGCATCGGAATACTGGCCCTTTATACACCATTTACCAAAGATGTTGGAAAATAAAACCTTGATTGCATTTGTAATCTTAGAAACTGAGCACTATTATCTTGCAGATTTTAAATAAAAATTCATTACTTAAATCCAAGGCAAGATTATGCATCCCAAAAAACTATAACAACAAAAAACGGTCTATACTGATGGTAGTCGGGCAGAAGATTGTACTGGCAGCGTTATTTATATTAGAAGACTCCGTCTTGAGATTTCAATCAAGCGACGCAAACTTGACACTTTTTCTGTTTTCAGGAGTGAGTTAATTGCGATTAATGTGGGTCTTGGTGCTATTATGTCTTATGATTGTGATTTTGGGAAACTATGAATTTTGTTTGGCAGTCACAGTGCACCATAGCACTTGAGTGGCTGGTACCTCGCACATGATAAAAACAGGCTCTATTCTGTTCAAACTAAGGAAGAACTGCGACGTCTTCCTCCAATGGATCTCATCACACTTAAGCGTTAGTTGTAATGAGGTCGCCGATAGATTGGCCAAAGAGAGTTGTGAGAATGAAACCGCCAATGGTTATTCGATTACTTATCGAGAACTAAACTTGAATGAAACATCTAAACTTAATTTAATGTGACGCATTCCACTTGCGCACCAATGGTACGTGGGAAATTCCCCTGGCACTTTGGTAGAAATCAAATGTGACCAGGGTGCTGTGGCTAAATTAAAAATTTGCCACCTTAAGGGCTTTTCCTTTGAAAGTGATACACTAGTAAAATTGCAGTCACCTCCAGCTTCACCGATCGCATTTTGGATTGCATCGGACTTTCTAAAAAAGACTTTACATCCGATCTCCTTATTATTGTAGATTTTTTGAAGCTAAGCAACCAACTATCTTTAAAAGATCTGACATATGTCAGATCTTTTAAAGATAAGCAACAACAATATTTTGTAAATAGTTGTTAATTGAGATTGGCAACAGTGATATATTTATTGAATTTTGAAGTTTATTATTTCTTAAGATATTAAAGTTTGAATAAAAATAAGTCGATGTAAATTTTGTTATATTATTTATAATGTAGTAAGATTTTGTTTAGTAGTAAGTTTGTCTGCATTAAATTTTTGTTGACACATGAAGGCAGCAACTGCGATTAAAAAAACTCTCACATTTATATTTGGCAAAAAAATTTCCCTCCCCTTACGAAAAAAACTCAGTTTTGCCGAATAAAAAAATTTTAAATTTAGGTCTGTATTTTTCGATGTAGTTCCGTTGGACAACAGTAATGCACATTTCCTTGCATTTTTGACTGACTAAAATTCTAAATTCTGACATCTTTTGTGTCCGTATTTTCCTTTATTGTAATACACAACTCTACATAAATTCTCTTTTGAATCACTTATTAAGTATGTAAGCAAATGTTTAAGACTTTGCTGTTTTTATAATGTCGTCCGCTGTGAAATCTTCATTTGATGTGCATTTAAATAAGAAATTCATGAATCAAGTTACATGCATTATAAATATACAAACATGTTTTTAAACGGTTGTGGAAATTGCTCCTGTGAGTTAAGATAAAAAACAGCATGAGCACAAAATTTTTATAGCTCTGATAATCATTACACTTACCAATATAAATTCATCATTAGACATCATTTTCTTTTCTAATAAGAAGTCAAAGCGATAAGTTTTTCAAAAAAAATAGCATTACTTTCCTCTTTCATATCGTTTCTATCATAATTTATCAATTCCAATACTTTGCAACTTAGCGAGCTTTTGCTGTATAGAATCCGTTTCAAATGCAAGCTCTCACACTTAAAACAAAAACTTCGTGACCTCAGTCTTCAAACACTCAATAAAGTCGCTCAAACAATTCACCAGTCTAATGCCAGGTTTACATTCGGCCAGTTATAAGACAGCAAGTTGGAAGCGCATGCGTAGAAAGACTGAAAAATGCAGTTCGGCAAACAATTGCCCCGAAGGGATAACAACAAACCGCTGCATTGTGTTTCTTCTTACTGCACATGCGTTTGTAGAATTTGGTGGAGTTTTTTTGGCAAGAAGAAATTAATTGATTATTATAGATTAATTTCGACATTTTTTACTCCTTGCTCTTTCTGATGAGAGTTTTTTTAAAATTTTATTTGCCATTTCTTTTCTATAGTCTTCCAATTTAAGTAAATTAATTTTTTTTTTAATTTTACAATGTTTATTTGTGTAAATATCCATCATTTCAATACGATGGCAGTGAAAAATAAAAATTCATGGAAGCCAAAGCGGCAATTTATAGCCAAGCATGGAGTGCTTGAATCTATCTTATACAATTGTAGCAAACATAAATCAGTCCCTTTCAAATGGGATTAGGCACAAAATCCATGAGCTGAGACTGTTTGTAAATAAGCATAAGCCCCATGTAATTCTAATTCAAGAAACCAACCTGAGACCAGGACAAAAAGTTCATATAGCTAATTACGAGTCCTACTACAATCATAGAGACAATGTAGACCCAGCACACGCAAGTGGAGGTACAATGATACTTATTAACAATTCTTTTACTCACTACCAAATTACCCCTCCCACACTCCACTTTGTAGAAGCAACAGTGATAGCAATTAAATTTAAAAACATGGACACCATCTTTTTAACTTCTATTTATATCCCTCATAAAGCAGACAACCAAATGTTTACCCTAGATATTGAAACCCTTTTCCAAATTAGTCCCAACCAAATTATCTGCGGGGATTATAATGCTAAACACAGAACCTAGAACAATAGTTATAACTGTCCAAGAGGCAACACCCTAAGGAGTTTTGTCGACAACACAGGACTTGAAATAATCGCCCCAAACGAACCAACCAGATTTGGTACAAATAGCCAGACAACACTTGACATTACTATTGTCAAAGACTTCTTATTTCCGTACGAAATCACCTCCCTACCAGAGATGAGCTCTGACCACAACTCGGTCGCTCTTAACTTTTATTTTAAATATGAACTCCCAAAGACTACAAACAAGCTTAGAACGAACTGGAGAAAATTCAGACAAGAACTATGCAACAAACTATTTAATGTCACAAACATAAATTCACCGGATAAAATTGATAACCTTGCAGAACAAATTGAAACAGAAATCTTAAATGCCAAAAATAAAACATCCTCCCCAATACCAAAAAATAAAAACTATATTGACCCTGCTCTTAAAAATCTTAACGCAGAAAGAAACAAAGCAAGGAAAAACTATCAGAAATGTAGGAAACCCGAACTCAAAAGAATTCTTAATAACCTAAATAATAAAGTCAAAAGACTCGCTAGTGAAATTGAGAATCGAAAATTTACCAATAAACTAGCCAATATTTGCACTGAAAATGATAATGTCTGGGACTTTGTGAGACCATACAAATCTAGGAAAATAACTATTCCGACCCTTAAAGGTCCGGCCGGAATTGCCCAAACCGACCTCGAAAAAGCAAACTTCCTCGCAAACAGCTTGGAGATGCAATTTAAACTAAATCCCATTAGTCACGAAGATACCGAAAACGAGGTCGAAGAAACAGTTAGTAACTTCACTCACAGCCAGATGGCAGCACATTACGGACATACTAACTCAATTGTAAACATTGACCCCCCAAAGCCATCTGAAGTCCTCACAGTCATCAGTAAGCTTAGAGTTGGCAAAGCGCCTGGTCAAGATAACATCACTAACAATATAGTTAAAAATCTCCCACTCAACATCACTATTATTTTCACCCTACTAGTGCAAAAAATCTTGGAAGTTGGATACTTCCCTGCACGTTGGAAGACAGCCACAGTTGTACCAATTTATAAACCTGGAAAGGATCCGACGGATCCCACCAGCTACAGACCCATCTCACTGCTTTCCTCTCTTAGCAAAATTGCCGAAAGCATTATCTTAAAGAGATTCAACACACACCTAGAAACCAACAACATTCTCTGTGCAGAACAATTTGGGTTTAGACCTAAACTCTGCACCTCACATCAACTCATCAGAGCAACGGAATACATCACCGCAGGCTTTCAAAACAATCAAAAAACAGGAGCTGTCTTCCTAGATATCCAGAAAGCTTTCGATAGGGTATGGATTAATGGATTAATTTACAAATTAATTAAAACAAACACACCAGGATATCTAATTAAAACCATTATTTCATATCTCAATAATCGAAGCTTCAGAGTAAGGGTGAAAAATGAACTATCAGATATCAAACACATACAAGCAGGAGTACCACAAGGCTCAAAGCTCGGCCCAGTACTGTTTTCCTGCTACATCAATGACATACCAAAACAATTCAACACCATGTTGTGTTTGTATGCAGACGACACTGCAATTCTGGCCAAAAATCACAACCCTAGATATGTTCAAATAGCACTCAACAGGCACCTTAACAAAATCATCGATTGGATGATTCCCTGGAAAATAGAAATCAACGCTGATAAAACTGTTGCAGTGCTATTTCACAAAGCTCCCAAAGACAAAAACTTTGATAAAATTCAAATTAAAGGAAAATGCATCCCCTGGTCTCAGGAAGCCAACTATCTCGGAGTCATAATGGACAGAAAGTTAACCTGGAAACCACACATTTTATATTTAAAAGAGAAATTCCGAGCTAAAGCACGTAAATTCTTCCCATTACTATCTCGGAATTCGAAAATGCACAGGGACACAAAAATGCTTATTTACACAGCCTATTTGCGACCAATATTAACCTACGCATGTCAGGTATGGGGACATACTGCTAAAACTAATTTTAAAATCATTGAAAGCCAACAAAACTCTATTATTAGAAGAATATGTGGAGCTAGGAGGATCATGAGAAGCAATAAAATCTACAAAGCACTAAATTACCCAACGTTTAAAGAAACAGTTAAAAAGATCGCAACAAACTTTTATAATAATATTGATAACCATGATAATGCCACTATTCAAGAACTAGAAAAGTATACCCCCAATCTCAAAATTAAAAGACCCAGAAATGTGTTAATCATCTAACTTTCATCATTCACATTTCCTAGTTTGCAAAATCTAACTTCTTAACGTAAACCCTGCATGCTGATTGGTTCTGAACGAGCAATAGTTTAACTTAACTCCAAAGCCAAAATACTAGCCTTCTGCACTCTCTTCTGAAACCTGCAACCGAACTCACCCTCCCCACCGGAGCTGCAAGCCCATTGGACGACAGCACCACCATCCTCTTCCTCCCTTCCACCTCGACAGGGGCAGACTGCTTGCATCCTCATTTCATCGCCAGTACAGAGGAGGAACTTGACAAGAGCACCATAAGACCAAGACACTCAACT
Source organism: Argiope argentata (assembly GCA_026289955.1). Classification (NCBI taxonomy): domain Eukaryota; kingdom Metazoa; phylum Arthropoda; class Arachnida; order Araneae; family Araneidae; genus Argiope; species Argiope argentata. The sequence continues at coordinate 2,931,082 of JAOUZG010038029.1, read as the reverse complement.
GAGCCATGTTCACATCATTACTTCCCGCAACTACAGGAGATAGCTTCTATTGAAGCGGGCTCTCCTTAAACTGCACCAGTCTTCGATCAATCCCTTTCTGCTCATGCTTTGCCTACTTGCTGTCTCGTAACTGGCCGAGTGTAAACCCGGCATAATATTCAATACTGAATAATGCAACCGTGCAGTGCCAAATGGCAGATAATGATGCAAAACAATTTTTCTTGGAAAACCTACAATATTAGAAAGAAATTACATTTTCGAAAGAAAAAAAAACATTTTTCACAAAAATCAATTTTTGATTATTAATTCGAATCTTTGAATTTCAGTAATAGTGAAGGAAATTGTGCCGATGAACTATTGTTTTTTTAAAACTATTGGGGAAAAATTCTTTGGTATGTGGAAGCTACCTTGGAGATATTTCACATTTTTTTTCTACAAATTAACTGGCAGCGGTTTCGGATACTAGAAATTCAATATGTTTAAAATGCAACAAACTTCGTATTTGTATTTTATATTAAAAGGTTTTGACTACTTCAGGGTAAAATAACTTGAAAAAAGTGTTTCCAGTTATTTTACTCTTTGACTTAGATAAATACTTTTTGCAGGAGGAATGATTTGTATGTTGATGAACGCCATTAATTAAAGCTGTTATTTTCAATAACCTAACACCTATTTTGTTTATAGTATACCTGAACGTCCTTTGATAAATAAGCTTCATGATATAATAATGTTATTAAAAGCGTAGAAATCCGGTCATTTATAATCTAACTATACGCTGTTTTTCAAGATATTGTAAATTCAACTTATTTTTCCAAGTCCTGCTATTAATTCGCCCTCTCTATATATAAATATCTTGTGTAAATTTTCAATCGTCAATAAAATACTTTTTATTCATCCACTCAAGTTCAAATGCTGTTTTTTAAAACTTGTAGTGGAGGGCACTTGATGTTAATAGTTTTTTGAAATATTAATTCAATAATTTGGTTGATTTTTATGAATTAATAACTAACTCCTCCCCCCCCAAATGAGTAAAACTTTAGTTTGTTTTTATTCTTTTCACCGCTAATGAGATTAGGCTTAACATGTTTTAGATCTATTATTTCAAACGATTCTGTTTATTTGCTTAGTGTTTGATACATTTAAAATTAAATATTGTTAATTATTTGATTTTTCCAATTCATTTTGAAATACTTCCAAATTAAAAAAAAAACAGGAATAAAGGAATTTTAAGATTTCTAATCTACATAACATTACCTAGAAAATTCACGCATTTGCGTTACTGTAACTGGAGTTGAAAATCCAGGCATGCGCAGTGTGTTCTGATAGTTTAGAACTGGATCTTTAACTAATACATACTTGATTTTGATTAATTGTTTTGCAGTCTGGTTTTTTTTCAGGTACGTACTGTAAATAAATTTCTTTGTAATCAGTTGTGTGCTTTTGTAATTAAATTGTATTTATGTTAGTTAATTATCTTTCGTACACAACTTACTAAAAATTTTTCTTTGTTGACCTAAGTAGGAATTGACTTAATTTTTTTATATTACTTGTTTTAAAATAACTTGGGATAGTTATAAACAAAATCTGTCTTCCTTGGTATTTGATGTTCGATGTTAAAAAATGTCGCATGATTAAATATTTGAAAAAATAGTGAAAAATTGTTGAATGTTTTTGGCAGCAATTAAATCGACATTGAAAATTCCACAAGAAAATTATTTTTAAAAATAATCTCTAGATATTTAAAGGCCTTATCACAAGAAAAATACCATCTATACTTTCATGGACAAACGACCACGAAAGTGATGTCACTTGAGCATTTGCTGTCTGCTAAACCTAAGAGCGTAGGTGTACGTTATAGTGTATTTATCGCTCAGATGAAACAATCTACTTTTTACAAACTAATACTATAAACACATTATAATTGGATTACAGTTGGAGTCCATTTGCGCCATTCTTGACACACTACGTCACTGTCAAAGCTTCATTTGATTGGTTGAATTTCGTTTGCAAACGATATTTCCGTCACTATTGGCTGCATTTTCAAGTTGATTTTGAAAAGTTCAAGATGACGAAAATCTTGCTTGAGCGGTTTTCCGAGGACATAAATCAAAGATTGTCCACGAAAGTATAGACGGTATTTTGACATGCGGTAAAGTTTTGATTGTAATAAATCCCATTTCAAAACAAGTTTCTTACCAAAATTATCGTATACCTTCTTAAAATATGAAATAATTTTAAACCGTCTGATACCTGCGATAAATTTTTTTTTAAAAAATTTCTTATATAGGAAACTATGCAAATGACACACAAGCGCTACGAGAACATTTCAATTAACCAAATTGAATCACAATTTCAAGTAGTTTCAAAAAGTTTCAATAACTCAGAACAGGAGTTCAAAGATTACAAGTTGATCCAGAAAATTTGTTTTTTCATCAGATTTTCTTCTCCATTCATATACCTGTTACTTTCATACAAACAAGTGTTTCAATAACAACATAGTTATTCAAATCATGTCCCATATTTCTCATTTTAAACAAATATATTTTCTCTCTGTATCAACAATTTTTCCCGCCCAATAAAAATTTACAATACAGCAATAAAGCCTCTCCAAAATGCTTGAAATTTATCTCAAACAAATAAATAAGGCCAGGGCTGCAACAGTGAAAAAACTGATATTTTTATTTTCGTCTTCTAGTTTCCTCGAAAGTTATCAAAATATTTATTGAATGGGAAGGATATTGTTATGAATTATTTAAATTTATGTAAATTTGTCAGAATGCTCTTGAAAATGTAGAACACCAGGTTGGTAAAACCTTCGATTAATCTATTACTGAGTCGAAAATTTGTTCTAGAAAGAATTTCATTGAAAAAAGACGCGAAATTGGCGCTACAGTGCTGTTGGCATTATTTTTGGCAATTTTGTGGCTGAGTTTGGCGATATTCCATTAAACTTATACCTATTTTGATATTTGAATTATTTTTTTAAACAAATTCTCGTTTTGTACTCAAAATAAAAGTTAATGTGGAAGATTATTTGCATTTTTTGAAAAGCTTATTACTTTATTTTGATTAAATATTTTTAGACATTAATTTAAAAAGTATTTGACGAAGTTTGGAATATTTTTCTCGTTACATTCCTCTATTTAGAATTAAAAAAATATTTCTTTACATTCTGGTGGCTAGTATAATTGACATCAATCCATTTGGCAGAATTCTTGGCAAAAATATTGAAAACTTATGGAGGCTTTTTAAAATTCAGTGATAAGAAGACATAATTCTCAGTAATGGCCGGCTAGTTTGGTGTCTTGAAGAATACTTTGTGCCTTACTGGTTTATTTTTATATAGCTTTAAAGTTAATTAGAGAAACCCAGTAGTAGAATATTAAAGTATCCAGGTGCAATTGGTAGAATGATATTTCACATTCTAATTTAAACGAATTTTACAGCTTGTAGAAAAGACAGTAAAATAAGAAAGAGAAAAATATTCTTTATAATTCATCACATTTCTCTAATTTGCTTCATTCAGAGCAAAGCAAATAGGAAAATTTTCGTGTAAACGTTTCCAAATAGTCAACAAATACAGCAATGTCGTTTTCATTCTTTTGAAAGTAAAACTTTAATAAGCGGCAGCCAGATAATGTGTACTAATAAGCATATGCAAGAAATATTCAAACGCGTAACAAAAACATTGTTACGGATTAAGGGATACGTTTATAGTGGGTGTATGGTATGAAAACATTCAGCAGGCCTCAGTAAAAAACAACAGCGACGTTTATTTACATGAAAACACTGACAAAAAGACGAGACGAATGCACAAACGACGAATATGTACAGTCGAGGCGCACACAGGGCTGCACACTACAGGAGAGAGTAACCCACAAGTTGTAATTGACCACATCACTCAAAGCGACCACAGAGAATGGAGCAGAGAAGAGGATCCTCGGAGCTCCGCTCTACGGTCTCTCCAAAAGGCTTAAAGGCACTGTCTCTTCTCTCCAGCTGTCTACTCACTACCACACGACTGACTACTCCGTAAATGACACGACTCTGCTTCCACAATAGACAGCAGGACTCGGCACACAGGATCTCAACACTCGCTTGAGCTACACACAACAATGGCACTCCGAAGTTGCTTCGCTATTCGCTCGAAGACTCGTTACTTGTCTTCTGCTCCAACTCCGCTTCAGGTTCAATTCAGTTGAATGTTCAGTTCAATTCACCTTCATCTTGAAACTTTTGGCCTATCATAGCTTCCGGGAAACGGGCCGAGACCAATCACGGCGTATCTCGGTTTCTACTGGACGGATCGGGAAAATTCTTCAAGTTTCCAGCACTATCCATTTTGTGGTCAAAGTCATCAAATCCATCACCAAGTCTCCAAATGGTCGCCAAGCTCTCAGATAACTGATTTAACACCTGCTCAGCCCGCAACAGTTTTTGATTGTAAAACAATCTTTCTTACAATGACACTGTTAGTGCTGAGAAGTAAAATTACAGATTTGTAACAATGTACATTATCCTGTGATATCATACAGTTTTCCAGAGTTAAACTACCGAGAGGAGAAATTTGTGACAAAGAAAGCAAACAAAATAATTTGAAAAAGTTTGAAAATTCATTAAGGTGGGGGTGCATTTTTTCAATTTTAGTACCAATCCTTTTTCAAGGCTTGTTAAGTTTATTATTTTAATCATAAATATTTCCATAAATTTTATGAATAACTTCATGAAACTTCTTATGTTTTAATTATAGTATAGCACACATTTTAAAATTGACCAACTTTTTGTCTGCCCCTCTTTATTTTTTGAATTAGTTTTTATACAGACCATTAGAGAAGCTATAACATGTCACAATAAATTTCATATAGTCTTTTTATTCAGATATATACTATTTATATGGATGTACTAGACGTCTTTGGAGTTTGAACAGTTTTAAAGAACTTCATCAATCATCTTCTATAAAATATAATCGCTCATTTGAAGAAAAAAAACACCATAATAAACAGGATTAAATTTTTGAAATTATTAAAAATAATTTAAATAAATATTTTTGTTAATAATGCTTTTAGCTTTTCGTTAGGTTATGTACTTACTAGTAATCCCGGCAATCTCTTACATCACAAGATCCTTTCCCCCCACATATAATTTTTAAATTTTATTATTAAATATTCAAAATATATTTACTTTTGCATATATTGATTATAGAACTTGAATATAAACAGTGAGGGATATAGACACAAAGGCTGTTATCTCAAAGGAGTGAAAAAGTTATAGTTAATGGATGTCAAAATTTAAATAATAAATAATAAATATAAGTAATAAAATAATAAAAAAGGTAAAAAAACCAAAATAATATTTGGGTATATTATTAAATACATTATTGATTATTTTATATCAAAATCCTTTCTCAGCAAATTACATTTTAAAGAAGAATTAGAAAGAAGAAAAAATGATGACAATTGTATGGTCGATTTTAGAAAATCGTTCAAATTTGGGGAAAAAAATTCAGTCACCACTTTAAAACCCTTTCGCATAATGTAATTACATTATTATGCAAAAAGTATGTCAATAAAATATAAATAATAAAGAGAAAAACTTAAGGCTTTGGTGTCTGATTAATTAGCATAAAATTTAATATTCCTGTTAAAAGCTTTTATCAACAGACTGCAAGTATAAAAGTAAAATAACTTGAAACACTTTTTTCAAGTTATTTTACCCAAAAGTATTTCAGAATTTTTAATTTCTGATCCAAATACGAAGCTCGTTGCATTTCAAATATATTGAATAACTAATATATGATATGAATCTTTTGAATTTTATCAACAGAATATCACTTAAATGTTGAAGCGATAATTCAACAGATTAAAGTTTTAGAATCGCCCTCTCCAAACATGCTTCCAATTATCGGATCGATAATGACTGTCTCAAAATGAAGATCAAACTATAGCTGCCCAAAACAGACGTGCAGTAAATGGCATGCAACGTGACTTGTTTTATTTTGTTTTTTTACATGCAATCTTTTTTTTTATTATAATCGGTTTGGAATTTTCCTTCCAAATGACTAGGGTCGCATGCTCTCATTGCAGTTCAGATTCAAAGACAAAAACTAAACCGAGACCGTAGCAGCTTATTTATTAAGTTTCATCTTCGGATACCAGAGGGTTTCAAGTTCAAGACCAGTTCCATCGAAGAACCGTCGTGCAAGCGGTGGTGGAAGAATGGAAATGGGGCTCTAGTCGAATTTTTTTATGTGGAAATTTTCTAACTAATGTCGGAATTTTTTTCATCTGGTGTTTAATGAATAAGTATGCCAAAATTAGCAAACGCCAAAAAAAATAAAATAAAAAAAGAGTAGAAATTTTGTATATAT
>JAOUZG010038029.1:2899034-2911738 GCA_026289955.1 Argiope argentata | reverse complement strand
CTTACTTTTTGAAATGTATACTTTTTTTTACTTACTTTTTGAAATGTTTACTTTTTTTTACTTACTTTTTGAAATGTTTACTTTTTTTACTATTTTTTACTTTTTTTTAACAACACATTATTAATTTCATTTCAGGACTTCCATTCTTACAAATAAAAAAAAAGTTTTGATATTTTTCCAAATTCAGGTTTTTAATTTTCTCCTCACCTTACTGAGCTTTCTTAGTATTCGATGAAACTTTTATAATTTTTAATACTTATAATTTTTTCAATTAAAAAATTTCCTTTTCGATTTATAGACTTTTATTTATACATAAAAACCAATGTTTCCTATCCTTAACACACTAATCCATCCTCGTAAAAAATGTAGAAGTTTGTTTTGTATAGAAATTCCAAAAATCTAAAACAATGAAATTAATGCTGTGTGTTTCTTTTCCATATTTTGCTACTTTTCAAAACCTTTCGGTTGGATTTATAGAACAATCTGACTGGATAGAAAAGTCTTCAGGCTGGTGAAATTAATTTGCAATATCGGTTCAACTTTTTAATGCTTAAACTTCTAACAAAGTTTTTGTCCCCAAAAGTATAGAATAGTGAAGCGTTAGAGAATAAGCGACCATTTACATTGTTTCTTTGGTCATAAGCTTTCACGGGAAAGAAAAATTTTCGAAATCTGTCGAGTTGCGCTTGATTTCGTTTTCTTTTAAATAATAACAGAGAGTTATTGCTTTTGAAACTGCTCTAAAATGGAGAATGATGGACAGCAACCAACCATTGATGACAAATCCATGAGTCATTAGCTTTTAAGGGCGAAATTGGATTCATGGTAGGTGGCTGGACGACAGTTCACTGGTTTTCGTTGTTACCTTAAGTATAAAGATTAAGTATAAAGATTTTTCCTTATTATTTTAACTATAAATAAAAAAAAACTTTCTCTTGTTATTTTAAATATATAGACTAAAAAACAATATATTTTTAATTTAAATATATTGACTATAAAAAACAATTGATTTTTTTCTTGCTTTATTAATGACATAGATTATTTAAAGAGAATAATCAAATTTAAATTATATTATACGATGCGCACAGACAAATACTCTCCGTGCGCACAATTATAATGGTGATACAGATTCACTGAAAAGTGAGAAAATTATTTCTCGGACATGCATGGCAAAATATGTATAAAAATTACAATGAATGAAGCGTGTAATAAGTTAATTATTCAAAACTTTAATTAAGTGCTTTTAACATCCAATAACGATTCACAGTTAACCGTAAAAAGACTATTTAACAGAATTATGCAGAACGTAAAGTGTTATTTGCACAATTATTAAATAAAATAATTCGTTATATCATGAATTTCTAAAAGATATTAGGAAATACACAGATCATTGCATCTAAAGCTATTGCCTTCTTTGTTGACCTTCAATGGATATTTTCTGAATCCCTTTACATTACAGCTTTTTGAACTGAGATCTCCATTTAGTATTGTCATCTCTATGATAACACGGTGCCAAGCGAGATGAAACAGGACCTTTAACCTGCCGATAAGTACTCTTAGAAATAATTAGGTATCTACTAAAAGTGGTTATAATATTTTAACAGTATTATATAGGCTCTTTGATTTCGATAATATTGAAACAGATAATGATAAACATTGATACACATAGAAATTCTCAAAGTGATAAAAGCCATCTTACACATTTTTGGGCTCAGCATACGAAGTCGATAGAAAAAATTAGTAATTAATTTTTGTTTAAGAGATACGTAAATAGTTTATTTCTCGAAATTCATGTGAAAAATGGTTGATAATAAGTAAATACATATAACTTACAAATTTTAATCATTTGTAAATTATGTATTATTTATCATACATAAATTTTATAAAAAGGATGTATTAATATATATATCAAACATTGGATGCATAATGCGAGTAGAAATAATGAAATAACTGAAAAAAATAAGAATAAGAACTAGAGTTTTCAGATAAAATTATTTTAAATCTCTCTAATGTCAAGTAAAGTTTAATTCATACACAACATTTTTTAAACTTTGATACCTCATAAGTGATGAGGTTCTTCTATACATACTTATGGAGAAGTGGCCTTTGAAGTCTAAAAATGTCCATTTGTTAAAAAAAAATATTACCTATATTCCGAAGAGAAATTCAGAAGAGTTCAAGAGAAAATACACGTACCTAAAATACATTTGTTCGAGAAAACTTTCTATGAAACAGGGGGCAAAAGGAAAATAATTCCATTTGCCCTTTCTCTAATTTGGAGAGCACTAAGTAATCGCGTAAATGACAGCTTCCACTGAATAATCCAATCTTATCCATCGAAGAATCACATAGAGAGGGGAAAGAACAGAGAAAACCCCCAATAGGCCATATAACTAATTCCCCATTGTGAGAGGTTCCGATACCGGAAATTCCAAATGAATTTTTCATTGACCCAGAAGAAGATTGAGAATCCATCTTATGTCATGTTCCACAGTCTTCTGTATCTAGTCGTGAATATATTGATGATGCTGTACTTATTCCACGTATTATGCCTCAAGAAGAACAGAACAGCTTGTTCGAATTCTAAATCTATCCATGATTAAGACTTAAATTACTTCCATCTATTCGTAGCTACAGTAGATCACAAAGAATACCTGTTCCGATAGGTTTCTCCAGCATAAAAAAGAAGACTTGGGATGTTTTTCGCGTACACGTTGAATTTCTTAGAAAATGTGAAATCAAAGATCATAAGACAGTAGTAGAAAGCATTTTATATCCATACACGTTCAAGAAACTGTCTTGCGCCTCTTCTCTAAAACTGCATTTCCTTCAACACCAAATAGACTTATTTTTCCAGAGAAACAGTCCGTTTAGAGGTGGAAAAAAATAAGAACTTTGGCCAGAGTATTAAAATACCAGAGGAAACTTTCTAAAGAAACTTATATGCAATAATGTTGATTAGTGTATCAACTAGTCTAGTCAAATTATTTAAATAAATTTTAATCATGAATCTAAGAAAAGGCAGTCTATGTGTCCATAATACGATGCAAAAACGTGCATGCATTTGTAAACATATCATTTGAAGTAAAAAATATTAAATTATAAACACATGGTAATGGGAGCTAATTTTCAATTTTTATTACCACATTTCTATTCAATAATCCTAAATTAGTTAAGATTGTAAATGTAACATCAGAAAAAGTTCATCAAAATTTGTTGTTTTTCGTTGCCATAAATATGCATAAAAGGTCCTTTTTTCAATTAATTAATACAAATATAAAATATTTATACGAATACGGAAAGTATTCGCAATAGATATTATTACTATTATTGCACTGCTGCTAAAATCATCTGATGGTATTTCAAATATCGCTAAGCGTGCTACTTAGTATTAGGATGCCTTTTCTTTTAATAGTTTCTTCTAACTCTCTGTTATTGTCAGGTATAAATATCGTATTTCATGCGTCCATCAAACCTAAATTCTGTTAGCAGCTGTGATACTCAGTACAAGAAAATATTTCGTTAAAATTCTATCAAAAATAACTCTGGTGCCGCTTTGATATATTTGATAATCATCTATTCACTTTGTAAACAGTTATTTAATGCGAACATATAATTTTCGAGCATCCTCTTTTATAAACCACAAAAACATTTAGCATAAATGTATTTCAGTGTAAAGTGCTGTTGGATACATGACTTGCAATAAAGTCCAGCAAAACCTGTTTGAATCCAGTACGTTTATCATTAATTTTTATTTATTTATTTTATTTGGTGCATAAAATTAATATAGATTGTTTTTTGGTTTTTAGATGTGGTCCCCGCTCGTTTCATTTTAACTTTTTTAATATTTTGGGGGATGGCCCTGGTCTTTGGCCATCGCGTCTGTCTGCACGTGGCCATGGTGGCGATGGTCAACAGCAGCGCCGAGGCGGATTTGCCTCAACTGCGGGACGGGCCCCAGGAAAACAGCAACTTCTGCCCCGCACCAGAATCGAATGTCAACGTCACACTAAATTATAAACAGGTACTTTCCATTGCATTCAGGTGCTCTTGCTTCAGTAGCAAAGTTCGCGCAAAGAAGTTCTTCGTGTTTAGGTGTTTATATATTGCCTTGTGGTTCAAAACAATGAGTATATGTTTAACATGTGAAGAGCCCAGCATTTTTTTGTTTCGTTCTTTCCATTTAGCCAGCATTATACGGCTCCATAAATAGGCTTAGAACCGGATATCTGTACAGAATTGTGATAAGACCTCATGGATTAAAAAATGCTCTAAATTATTTTTTAAAGTATTAAAAAATAAAAAATTATCTAAACTATTTAAAATTGGTTAATAGAAATATATTTTTTAATTGTAAATGCCAGTTAACAGTGACTTAGATGCCTCAATGAAAAGTACAATGACAACACCCGGTGAGCTGCGTGGTATGTAATATGCTAAATAGCTAAAAACAACTCATTTTCATATGACAGTGTTTGGGGTGGTTGGTTATTTGTTTTGTGATGCATAAAAAATTGCATGATTAACGACTTTTTTTACAATCCAATCAAATTTCCGATCCTCCCAAGTAGACACTTGTAGGATTTTCTTTATGGTATGGAAATAAATTTTATCACCTAAAAAATAAAATGGAAGGTGTTGGTTGGTTGGTTCTAATGGCACTTGCCTATGGACAAGCTCGCTGCTGGACCCAGCAGCAGATTTAAGCCGAGTGAAGCGTCTCTTGTTTCAAGTAGCGCCAACTAGGGCCAAGAGTACGACTTTTGCTACACACTCATCTCATTCGCTTGCACAACCCCTTTTTACAGGGGGGCACATTCACACATCTCACAGATAGTACACAGAATAACAACCATGCCCGAACCAGGACTCGAACCCGGGACCTCCTGAACACGAGGCAGACGCGCTACCCCTGTGCCAGCAAGCCGGCATGGAAGGTGTTTAAATATAAAAGAGTTGGAAGCTAGTTGTAAATATGTTAGCCCTTTTACACCTAATTCCTTGTTTCTCAGAACTAAATATCTTTTGTTAGAAGTCGGTAAAAAAGTATTCAGTCAGTATTCAGCTCTGTGTTCTTGGTTGAGGATGTGCTGGTAACTTTATAAGCCAAATAGCAACGTCCGGACAGGCAAGATCACTTTTGTCTAGTGGTTATGTTACGCGGCTAAGAATCCTAATATTGCGAGTTCTGTCTTAAGCCCTCATTCTCCACGGTGATCCACAACCTTAAATAAGAAACTTTCTACAGCTGTTGTGTCACACTCTACCAGAAGCAAATGTCGTCTGGAGCGTTAGAAACAACAGCCAACATCACCAACAATAATTCATATACGCTCGGCATATTGTTCCTCTCACCACCGATACTCTGGTAGACGATTGTGCGGTGATAGCATCATAATCCATATAACAACCTCCGAAGAGAAATCACCACTTTTATCTAGTGGTTATATTACGCGGCTACGAACCCTAAGGTTACGAACTCAGTCCTGCTCCTTCATCCACAAGGAAAAGGTATTTTGACAATAGAAATAATGAATAAGACCAAAGAAACTTCCTTAATCGTTCCTTTTCTCCACTAACTCATTAATACTATGGATCTCTGCCGACCATGCCTTTTGATGAGAAGTACAGATCATATTCCATAACAACAAACAGGCCAGTGTTAATACCTTAAACTAGACTCACAATGAATGATGCAACGCTGTATTATTAGTAAGATCTATTTATATTCATGATTGGTTCCTCTTTATGGCAAAAAGATAGTATTTTATGACTTTTGGTTCTTAGGGTAGTTATCCGTGGACCCCATACACCCAGGGCGTGATTCTTGCGTCCTACTTCTATGGCTATGTGGTGGCTCAGATAATCGGCGGCCAGATTAGCGACTTCGTTGGGGCAGCCAGACTCTTCGGGGTTGCGACGCTACTCTCCTCAGTTCTCTCCTGCCTCACGCCCATGATATCCACCTGGGAAGCCACCTACACAATCGTACTGAGGACCATATTGGGTTTTATACATGTGAGTAACTTTTTTATTTTATCGTATTACATGGGTACAAAAGGCGTTAAAATCCCTAATAAATTGTATTTCAAAATTTTGATGAATATTCATGCTTAATGTATATTTAGATTAGTTGAAAGAGGTACGCCAACACTTATTCTTCTCATATTATAAAGTGATTTCAATTACCACCTATTTTTTTACACATACATTGAAGACATGAGTAAGGAAATGGCAATAATTCGGATAGTCAATGGACACATGCTTTCAAAGTTATCATGTGGTGAACTAAAACAAAAAATGAACTTTCAGTTTTTTAATAAATTATTTTTCATTATTTTGAGAATATCAACTCGGATTTTAATTTTTCAATTTCTACTATTAGTTTAAACTCGCACTATATATATCTTGTTCAAATTTTAAATCTTTAATAAAATACTTTTTATTCATCCACTCTAATTCAAATACATTTTGTTAAAACTTGTAGTGGATAACACTATATGTTAATTCAGTTTTTTCATTTTTAAACATTAATTTATTCATTAAATTTAATTAAGTTTTAATACTTTAAAGAGAGTATTGGTAATTTGTAATCAAAATTGAAATCAACAGGTATTAGAAGAGTAGGTAAAATGCAAGGAATTCAATATTTTTCACATGAAGACAAAGAATGCTAGTTCAGTTGTTACGAAATTAATAGTTTTTTGATAGATTATTTATATTGTTTGTAATTATTTAATGAAAAGTAACTAAAATAAAGTTTTTCTTTGTTGATCTAAGAAGGAATTGACTTTAAAAAAATTTGTATCACTTGTTTATTGACTTGAATTTTACATGAATGTGTCATTTTGTCTTCTCATTTCCACGTCTTGGACACCGAAAAAGACAGACACTGTTTGTGAATTGGAACAAATTATTAGCAAGTATTTCTCTGAAACGAAATGTATATAACTCAATTACCATCAATCATTCCTTCTAAAATAATCTCAAAACAAAATAAATTAGTTATTGTAATACTTTGTCTAAAAGTGGTGGGCATGAAGTTTTTGTTGTAATTAAATATTGCGTTAATCTTTATTGCCAGCTAAATTATTGTTCGAATCAAATTACAAAAAACTATTGTTTAATACCAATATGGTACTAAACAATAATCGCAAGATATCGACTGGTAAAACTCAAATGTAAAAAAAAATCACTATACAAAGGCTTCAGACATCTTCATAGTACATTTTTACACATAATTTGGCGTTTCGCTAATTAATGAATAAGAAAAAATATTATAAGGAATTCCCTGGATAAAAATTACTAAATACTCTATTTACTGTAAAAAATGAAAGTTTGAAGGAAACCAAAAGATAGAGGTTGAAAAATTTAATGTTAGGTGAAAATAGACTTAATTATTGCTGGATGGGTAATCATTATGATTTAGTTATGGAAATTCACACCAATATCTTTCAAAATTTGTTTTCATTTCACTTTAAAAAGAAACATATTTTTTACTTCACCAATTTCCTTTTCATAAAAATTATTTTTATTAAATTTGCTAGTTTTGCGAGTATAATGTGTATGTATGAATATGTAAGTAAGTGTATGTGTAAGAACTGACAGTCTGATGCCAATTGGGGCAACGCAAATGCTTGACTTTTCTACGCCAGTTGGGGTAATGCAATACATATTAGAAATTTTAAATTTCTCTTATTCTGTTATTTTAACCCAAAAGTACTTCGAAATGAATACGGAAAATCGGTTAATTAACAATGTTTAGTTTTAAATACATGAAACACTAAGAAAATAAACAGAATCGTTTGAAATAATAGGTCGAAAAAAAGTTTAACCTCATTAGCGGGGGTGGGGGACCGAAGTTTACTCATTTGGAGATGGTGGAAGGAATATTTTTGGCTATGAAATTAGTTTTTAATCAATACAAATTTAACCACTCGATGAACCGGAATAAAAAGTAGTGTAATGTCCTATTCTATACAATAATCTATCTCTGTGTAGAATTCCATCCAATTTCGTTCAGTCGTTCTAGCGTGATTCACTAACATCATCCATTCATCCAAACTTCTACAATAATAATAGTAGTATAGATTAATGCAATACATTATTTGTAAGAAGTTGTTATTATAATATTCAAATGAACCCATAAAAATATTCAACCGCGTGTTCTTGTCAGTGTTAGGGTTTTAAAGACACGTTCTTGCTTTAAAAGCACTCAGTAAGATTTTTAATTCCTCTTTTATTTTGTAGTATACACACATTTTAAATGCACGTTTTGCAAGGTGTTTTGATGCATCCAATTAAATTCAGGTGTTTTTTCAATACAATAGCAAAAGGAAATTTTTGAATATGCACATTCCTTACTATCATTTAAATGCTCTCAAAGACGTCTAATATCATATTTAACTGCATAATGTTGTATAATATTGTTGTAGAATAATATTTAATACCATGAAGTATGTTATACTAATAGCGCATTTTTGAAAGAAAATAAAATGTCAAATTTGGTTGGCCTACAACCGTTTTTTTTTCTTCTTTTCTATTTCGCCAGGGCATGCACTACCCCAGTGCCTACACGCTGATCGCTCGCTGGGCACCTTTGCAGGAGCGGAGCACTCACCTCTCCTCGTGCGTCATAGGAACTCACTTCGGCGTGGTGATGTCCATGCCTCTCACAGGGTACCTCTGCGAACACGGCTTCGCAGGGGGGTGGCCCTCGTCGTTTTACTTGCTGGGTAAGAGATCTGTTTTGTTCATTCGTGCATTGTTTTACCTCCTTTAGATGCCAATGAGTAAAAATAAAGATTTTTTTTTTCTAAAAAAATAATTTATATAGAGTTGTTCGCTACTTTGTTTTCAACGCTCCAAGTTGGCGAGATCCTTTTATAGGATTTCTCCTTTTTGTAACAGGCGGTCATGACCAGCCGGAAATATAATTCAAGTACGAACGCGATGCTACACCGTTCGTAGCGGGGTGACTCCATGCCCCTTCTCATAGCCAAATAAACCGTATTTTATTGCTAGCTACTCTGCAATTCCTTATCACCATTTTGATTAGCTACGCCGCAATTATTACTTTAGTCCTCGCTTCTTCTTCTTCTGTACAGCCGATCACCATCATTACCATTACAGTTTAGTCCTCACTATCATTTGTAGAGCCATCGATGGCTTCTACAGATTTGTTTGATAAAAAATATTGTGCCTAAAGTCAAAATTGTGATAAGCAGGCTTAAGAAAATATAAATTTATAAATGCCCAATATTTAATGTGTTTTTTTAAAACAAACAATGTTACAAGTCACATGCAGCATGACAATAGCAGGTAAAATGGAATATCATTAAAAGGCATTTGATGTCAAAATCAGTTCCAATGGATTTGTCGTCCGAACTATCACAAGTTTCGTCCTTGAATCTTGTTATTCATGCTTGTGGATTTTTATGATAATGCAAACTTGTATTTCGTTAAATCTTGTTCAATACTTTATCAGGTGTATCTTTTTTTTTATTTATTTTACGGATAAAAATATTTTTCCTTTTCATAACGATTCCATTCTGTATTACAAAAATTTTGGTTTCTGTATTACTGATTTATTCATAAACGATCTTGAGAAAAATGGAGCATAAAAAATCCAATGCAACAACACATAATACATAATCATTTTTTATTATGTTTTTTGTGGCTAAATTTGGTTACATACAGCTTTTTACTTCAAACTATTTGCTATTCCATCGACCGGACGCAGGCAAAAAATTACTAAAGGAATTTAGTGGAATTCTACATTATTTGGCGATTTTTCGCTTCCACCCAGCTGGCAGAAAAATACCAATATTAACCCTTAACTGGGGTAAGTGTGGTATTTCAGACCGCTTAGGATGGATTTTCTGTTACCTTATTCTATTTTTTAGCTATATCGAATGGATTGACCCTGTAACTTCATCTTTCGTGACTTTCATTACACGTGCACTTTTTTCAACAGGTTTCAGCGGATATTTTTATCATATCAGAACATGATGTTGATCTTGGGATGAGGTTTTGGCGTCAGTAAAAATCCGTAGGAGAAAAATAAAAATTTTATGATCTGCTCAAGCCTCTAAAAAAATCAGCTTTTAATGAAGCGTTGCCGTTGCTTTTACAAAAACTCTGATTTTAAAAAAATGAGTTAATGACTACAGAAAAATAAAACCTAGACGAATGTCATTTTGAGCACGTGATTATATGAAATGAAATAAAATAGGAAATGGGATATTGTTTTAAGGAATAAATGCGAGACACAGATTTTTGGATCATTTGCGATACTAAAGTGACTCATTAGATGAAACGATTAAAATGAATAAAAATATAATTTAACTTGCGCGAACACGTGGTGCTTGGCCGTTCAAGAAATGATGTTCCGACATGATACATTGAAATATGCATAGCAGATTTCATTTTAATCTTTTCTAAATGTTTCTGCTATTTCTTTGCGCAACATCTATGAGACCACCCCTACCTTTTAGTGTTCCAGTATTATACAAGGCTTAGCAAATATCTCTAAAACTTGCTCTTCTAAATATCATCCAATCTAATGTTCCTCTTATGAAGCAGAGCATTATTTAAGTGATGAGGATAATTGTACAAAAAAAATCGACGAAAGCTCGCTTTTGTTTGATTTTGATGTGCATATTCAAATATAATTAATTTTTCTAATAATAATGTATTTTCAAATTTTTTAAAAATATATTAATGTACCAAGAGGAATGTCTACAGAAATTACAAACTGATTTTTATACTTGTATTTAACCTGTATGTTTAAAATGCGTTCGAAAATCTTGCTACGAATGTTCAATGCGTAAAAATGTTGTCGATTTAAAAAATGTCAATTTTACCAACTTACATTTCTTTTTCAATTTTTCAAACAATTGTCAAGAAAATGTATGTTCAAATGCAATTATTTTTTTAATGATAATATATTTTGGAAAATTTCTGAAACATGCTTATATATCAAGAAAAATATCTGCAGAATATATTGGTTGATTTTCATTCTAATGCTTTCATTAGAAAATTTAATTTGAGCTTTAAAAAATTGCAGTCTTGTAGATCTAAAGTCTTAAATTTTCGTTTCCACAGTTAAAGGTTAAATTGCTTTTTTTAGAAATCAAATATAGAAGAAGATCATTCTTTTATTAAAAAATAAATAAAAAATTTAGAAAATAAAAAATTAATCTTATCAAATAAAAACTAAAATTTTAAATAATTATCTATCGCATATTTATAATTTAACTTCCAGGAAAGACAACATTTCAAATGACTCATTCTTTAATAACATACTCTAAAATTAGGCTAATTAAAGTTATTAACATTGTTAAAACGATTTACTTTGACAACCTTTTTTTACAACTAATCCCTGATTCAATGTTTTTTTAAATATATAAGAAATAATAATCAGAAGTTTTCCTACATTTGAAAGCGATACTAATAAAGATCTATTTTGAACAGGATGCGCTGGTTTCGTGTGGTTCCTTCTTTGGGTCTTCTTTGTGTTTGAATCCCCCGTGAAACATCCCAGGATCAATGCTAAAGAACTGGACTATATTCAGAAAAACACAGAAATAATTTCAAAAGAAAAGAAGGTAATTTTTTTGGTTATAATATGGAATTAATCTTTTCACATCCATTTTTAACTAAACTATTCTTCAAAGAATATGTAAAATTGCTAAAGATATTTAATGGTCTTCAGTGAAGTATTTTTCTAAACTAAAGAGATTTCACGGCAAAGAACAATAACATCATTTGAAAAGTTTATTCACAGGAGCGCAGGTGTATTTAAGGAACTCATAAAAAAGTCTCTTTTCGTAATTCTATCAATTTATTTTTATTTAAAAGTCAGTTAAAAAGTTTACTAAACTGATCAAAGTTTAAAGTGATATTGTTATCTAAGGGCATTTAGTTTACTCGAAGGGAAAATTATTGAATCAACTGGAGGGCGACGGAATGGCAGTCTGTGTCTGCTCACCCGCCTCAAAGTAAACATTTTGAAGTTGAAATGAAAAACTTCATAGCGAAATTTCAGTGTAATAAACAGTATTGATTTATAGTTTCGAAACTAATAGCGTGTTGCTCATGGATGGGGCTTTCTCCAGATTAATGGAAGGTGAAGAAAAATTATAGCATTTTTAAGCTCCAATTTATATTTTCAATCGTTTGAAAGAACTTAATATTAAATTATATAGAAAAAATTAAAATACTTGAGAAGTAGGTAATAAAACTTACCGAGCTTTCAAATCTTCATGAAAAACATTTTGTCGACATTTTTTTAGGTGTTCTTAAGGACTAAGCAATTTTATTATCATTACAGTCACTTGTGTATCTAGAAATTAAATTCATCTAATTATGCTCTTTTTTTAATCGTTTGAGAAATGATGTTTTCATTGGGGGGGTGAATAATTGAAGGCAGCGAGTAATTGAAGCTCTAAATTGCGTAGGCAATCCATTAAGCATAAATAGAAATATCCATCAACCTCTTTTAATTGCATATATTTTACCTGCTTGTACCAGCATTTCATTATCATTAAGAAGGCTTCTTTGGCAGCAATTTACGATTTTAGTAGGTTGCCATATATCTATGACCTCATAGCTATTATTTCATTTCAAAATCAGTCGGGCTTCAAGACTTTGTATACCAGCTTAAAAAATTGAGAAAGAAAGTTTAAAAAATAATCATTATA
>JAOUZG010038029.1:2884879-2898934 GCA_026289955.1 Argiope argentata | reverse complement strand
ATATATATAGAGAGAGAGAGAGAGAGAGAGAGAGAGAGAGAGAGAGATAGGGATAGAGATCGATGGAGAAGTCTCGTGATTGTTTCAAACCGGTTTCAACTGGTGAATGACTTCAATGAATGAAGACAAATGATGACTTAAAGATAATAATGTCCTTAAATGATAACCTGAAATTTGGAATCGTAGATTTCATTTTTTTTTAATTTTAAATTGATACTTTTCCTTTGCGAGAGTGTTGAATTATTTTCGCCAAATAACCAACAAAAAAAGTCTTAAAATAATCGCCAACAGTTTGGCGATTTTTTTTTAATTTTTATAAGTTGATGAGATGACAGATGTTTTTATTTATCTTTGAAATTATATACTCGAACTTCAGCCAGCGAAACAAATTTCTTTTCTAAAATACTGAAAGAAGTCAGCTTATAAATCATTGAATTTAGTGGTGATAAGATAAAGCCACCGTTGCTCAGTGACTCATTTTGTTTTCAGAAAGCAACCGTTCCTTGGCTACAGGTGGCTTGCTCGGCTCCCGTTTGGGCCGTCACGGTTGCGAAGTTCTGCGGTGCCTGGAGTTTCATGTGCTTCCAGTCCAAGCTCCCGGCTTACCTGGACGACGTCCTACACATGCCCATCCAAAAGGTAAGCTTCGAAACCCCGCCAACCGTCGTTTGAGGATTTTTCCTCATTTTTCGATATTTCTTAAAAATGGCACAAATTGCGCATTTATGCTTGCGTAACATGTGTCTTATTCTCCGCGCCGATTTGCCGATTATCGTCATATAAGAAGAAAAAAGAAATGTAAACGCTGCGAAAGATAAATTGTAGTTAGTTGTTAGAATATCTACTGAGCTATGTAAATTGCTTCCATTAAAATCTTTATATAGAATAATTTTATAAAATAAATTCTCTCAATTAGAAGCAATATTAAAACTAATTGAGAACGAAATTTATCATTTCAAAGCGTGGGTAAACGTTTTAGACAGTATTTGAAAGGATATCTCACACTTTACAATCTTCCACATTCAAGCATTTATCTATTTTTCCATTTTCATGTAATGCCAACAAAATTTCTCTATAAGTATTTTCCCTTACTTTGATCAAAAGTAATTTTTTCATTCAGGAGTTTTTATTAAATAGTAGACTAATTTTTTAAAAAAACATTTAGTATACTTTCTGAATAAAAGTGAAAATTAATTATTTCATTCTCGAAAAGTTTGAAACAAGGAATGTTAACAAAATCTTGAGTTTAAAATATCTTGACGATTTTAACATTTTATTAAATCAAAATCAAGTGCCTCAAGAAAGTTTTAAAAAATGCTATCATTAAATGCGATTTATAAATACAACGTTTTTCTTGGTTTTGGTTTAAGACTATAAATGTAAGCTTTAAATTATCTTTTTTGCATACTGAATATTCATTTACAATTTATTAAGTAACATACTAATTTTTATTATAAATGGAAAAAACTAAAAACTATCATATATTTCATTTCAGAATGGATTTGTGAATGCTTTGTTATTTGGAGCTTTGTGTATATCTATCATCATTTCGGGAAAAGTATCTGATTGCATTCGGAGAAAGTATCATTTTACGATTACAACGATTAGAAAATCTTTCGAAACAATTGGTAAGCATTCTTTTTATGTCCAGACTCAAAGGTTTTCAGTGGTATTCATCTATAAGATAAATTTAGTTATACTAACAACCCGATTTTTAAAAAAAACACTCAATTCATTATGGGATGGAATTCGTAATTTTGAACTGCAGTTAGACGATGAGGATGATATCTGAGCTGGCTCTTCCCCTCCAAATCCATTAGATCTAAACATTCCAGAGGGAAGACGTTTAGCTCCGACGGATTTAACATGCCCCAGATTTGCTTACACATCTTTTTTTCTTCTGTAAAATCGGATTTCGAACCAAACCCAATAACTTACTACAGACTATCATATGATTGCTATGTTTAACTAAATTAGCTATTTGATTAGACATCAGTAACTCGCAATATTATAATGTTTTTCCAGTCTCTTCAGCAACGAAATTATGGGATTGAATTCTGTACTTTGGAGCAGTTGATAGCGGATGACTCTATGCCCGTTTTCGCTCAGCAATAGTTTATATTATTCTTTTCTTAGCATTCATTTTAAAAGTGTATTGTCTTAATAATATTTGAAAAATGAATTACAAAAGGGAACCCCTCTTAAATATTTATCGGAATTTGTAGGTGAGGAGAACAAAGAAGTCTACCGAAGTCACGAAGAGTCGGAAATATATTGATTTTTTAGTTGTGATGAATGACTTCCTTTCTTTGTCACCAACCATAAACAGCCTAATAGAACACGCCAATTAATAAATGTGGAATTCGCCCTTTCTTAATTTCACAAACCCCTTCATACTTTTCTTTCATTTAAAGCATTATTTCAATAAACTGTACATTTATATTTTCGCAGCTTGAAAAGCATTTTCACTTTTATTGCAATGAAAAAGAAGTAAATACCAAAAAATCAATCTTTATGTTTATACTAACATCATCAAACACAATTAACCCAGTATTGGTGATAAATCTTCGAAAAATGTGGACAGAAAATCTCTCTCTCTCTCTCTCTCTCTCTCTCTCTCTCTCTCTCTCTCTCTCTCTCCGTAAAAAAATCTATAGCAAAGGATGATATCATCAATTAGGTGACTCTATGGTGATCAAAACGAGGTACTGGAGCTGGTAGGAACTTTCCGATATATAAAATATAGGAAATTCCAGATTAAGAAAGGAATAAGAGCAATTTAGAACTCTGCACTATTCCTAAATATAAATTATTGCCTGAAAATCCTTTTGAGATTTAATTGATGATGATTTTGTTATTTTTTTCAGCCCTTCTCGGCCCGGCTATGTGCATGGCTGCAATTCCTCTCGTCAAGTGTAACGCCAATGCTGTGGTCGTTCTCCTTACATCTGCGATGGCCCTCTTCGGGCTGTGTGGAGGCGGAGATGTATCTGTAATCGTCGACATGACCCCTGATTTTGCAGGTGAGATTATCATCGTCACTCTTTCAGATCAGGATCAACTTTTCACTGAACGAACTGTTTTAAGAATCCTAATTTAATTTCAAAAATTATATAAATGATATTATTTTAACGAAACAGTATATTCAGAACGATAATTCTTGTAAAGTACCCACTAAAACCTTTGTATCATGCTCTACAATATAAACCTAAATGGGAAATACTCTAAAGAGGAGTCCGAAATATCTTCGTTATTCCTGGTTTATTGATCATTTCTTGATTATCCCTATTTAATACTTAGAAATAAACTGTTATTCATATGGGTATCAAATGGAACTCATATTTAAAAATATTTTTTTTAGTAAATGCGATTTCAGGAAATGTTTTAGACTGGCATCCTTAAAATATTTTTTAAAATTTCAAAATTGTTTTTCCACTAATGTTTTTCAATTTAATTTTTTTATGTCACAATTTTCATGTTTTCCTATAATAACTTTTGTCTATACTATCCAAGGGAAATAAACTTTTCTTCATAAAATGCAAGAAATCTCATTACTTATGATGTCAAATCGGCAGTAATAGCAACATATAAAAACACTAAGCTATTAATAAAAATAATTCGAATCGTGTATGCAATGATGGATTTGATTACTGTTCTTTCTTTTTTCTCTGCTTTTAAAACGTGTAATTACTTTGTATTAAATGCTTATTACATGATAAACAAGTCGATATAATACTTCAACTAACAAGGTAGTGACAGACAAGTTAATAACTAACTATCCTGAGTTTTTTCCCTTCAAATTTCTCGCCTAATAACACAATATGGCGTATTTCAGCTTCCGGATGCAAAGACGAAAACAGAATATTCATTTTGTAATTTTTCCTTTCCGAATATTGGATACAGAATTAAGCATACTTTTACATTATTTGGTGACAAAACGAAATACGAATTTCATTTATCCAAGTTTTTCCCATTTTCTATAAGATATGTGTTCACAAATATATAGAGCTATAAACGATTCTAAACGATTATACTGTAATGACTTGATCCTGTCCGATCAAATAAGAAGGTAGTATTTAAAGACAATTTCTTTATTTACAGCTTTGTGTACATAAGAACAATTCTCAACTAGGTTAACGTGATTGATAATATTTACATCACAATTGACAGTTATACAGGAATAGTTTATCTATTAATTCAGAGAAACGACCTCACAAGAAGAGCTAACAGGTGGTTAGCGGATCAGGCTACTGCAGGGGTAGCTCAAGGAATCCAACGATCTTCATCGGGTGGATCTTAACTCAGATGCCTGAATCACACGAAGCTTCTCCCGCCCCCTTCAAAGTGAAGATTCTCTGAAGCCTCTGCAAACGCTCTCTTCCAAAAATTTCGCATTTTATATTCTGTCAAAACTCCGTCTCTCGTTTTCACATTGATGCACTTGAGCTCCCTGTTATCCAATAATTGTTCGGAAAAACCTCAACTATCTCCAGTTGGCCGTGGGAATGTTCATTAATGATAGTGGGAATGTTCGTTAACCCTCGTAGCTGACCCTCCATAATGAATAAAATAAAGATTTGCATAAGAAGGGTTTGACACATTTCCCCTTTGAAGATATGATTTTTTTATTTCGAACGACGAAAAACGCAAGTGTGGTTCTTTATCTGGTCTCAACTAATGGCCAGATGCTCCCACTAGGGGAGAGAATCCTCTAACTGGCAGTCTGGAAACACTTAACAATGTGAGGGGGTGGCACAATTGATAACCCACTGGTCAGAAATGCCAATTATGAAGCGTGGAAACCAAGGTGCGTTATAATGGCCGAACAGATGTCTCAGGGCAAGGGAGCTGAATCTTTACAATACAGATGAACAACCATATTTTTTTCAAAATAAGCAATCTATTTTCGAATAATTAAGATATTAAACATATTTCAAAAAATCTAAAAACTGAATTAAAAAATGATAACCAACATTTGTTAGCATTTCAAAATTTCGAAGTATTCAAAATACCTTTTTTTTTTGCGTAGCTTCACATATTGAAATATCAATAAGAGTGAATCATGTGATAAATATCAACTCCTAAATGGTGACTGAGTAATTCAATGCAATTCATCTCATAAACACATCTTAGCTATTCCCTAACAAGGATTAAAGCCAATTATTTTTATAGGCAAAATCTTTGGAATATCGAATGCAGTTGCTAGTATTCCTGGAATTCTTGCGCCAGTTTTAGCTGGGTACCTCCTGGAAGGAAACGTAAGTTTCTTTTTGTTTTTAAATATTTAATAGTTTGTTCGAATATAATTTAGTTTGCTTGACGTAAACTTATATTTATGTGCTAATCAGAAAGAATAAAGAAGCCATCAAATTTTAAATAGGGTTTATTTTATTTTTATCTAAGCTTTTTAAAAAAAAGTTATTTTTGTTTTTAATTTTTTAATTACTATGAAGTATATTCATATCAAATGTTAATGTCATAATGTGGTATGCGCATGTGCAGTACATTTTAAAACCGCTTTAGGAGTATTGATTACATTCCTTTCGAAATTCTTTAAATTTTTTCAGTTTTTTTAACTTTTATTTTGCAATATAATAACAAATATCACAACAAACTTTCTGCATTTATAAACATCCAATTAGATATATATTTTTTATTTTTTCAGAAAATTTAGAAATAATGAAATAATTTCATAGATTTACTGAAATTTTCTCCTTGGTTGAATAGTTGACAATCACGATAAATTTAATTCCGTAACAAGTTGATGGAAATAATTAAAAACAATATCTAAAAATGTTAATTCAATTTGGGGCCTTTAGTCTTTATAATTATTAACAAAATATACTATGCTTGAATGAATAACTTGAAAAAGTAATACCCTCCCCCTCTTCCAACTTATTGAAAGAATTGGGGAAGGAAAGAGAATTGACTTTTTTTTTTATTAAAAAGGGCAATCAGAGAATACGTAAGAAAAAAAATATTATTCAGAGCATCTGCTCTGGTAGCCAACAGCGCAGACCATGCAGATGGGCAAATAAAATCTCAAAGCTAACCCAGATACTTAGCTCATATATTTATTTGGCAGATTACACATATAATGTAAACATATGTACAACTGGATAATTTTTCTGATTCTTATCCAGTTTTGAAATAATTCTATTTGAAGTTTACTCTTATAAATATGAATCATGCACAGATGCCAAGAAAGAGAGGTGAGCAGTTACCTCTCTCCAAATTTTCTCATCACACAACCTGAAAGATGTTTGCTTCTGAAGAATTTTAAGGAATTTACATCTCCTGTGGATCTTGGGCGGAATAAGATTTCAAATTGAATCCTAAAAGAATCGGAATCCAAACTTAGTCAGCAATCCACCTTGTCCCCAAATTTAAGTCAACAGTTTGAAAAGTGTCAATAAACACACATCGTTCGCAAAAAGAATGTTACCTTATCGGCATTTATGATTATTAAAAAAAAAAAGAGCGAAGTTCCGTTTCTGCTCATTTAAAAGCTTGGTTAAAGAAACAATAAATATAAAAGAAATGCTGGTTTTCAATCCTCAAAGAAAACAGATTTTGGATTTTTTCACCTTTTTTTAAACTACTGGTTTCGTTATGAAACACGTTAGATTAAAAATTTAATTTCCATTTTCCTGAAATCGGATCTTTTTTTGAGAGAGAGGGGGAGGGGATTTGTTGGCCCGGTCGAGTACATCCTTCTCTCTAAGTGTTTGATTTGAAGATATACTTTTCCAATCTATAACATAAATCAGTTTACTTTATTTTATGGTTTTCGGCTCAACAACAATGATAGATATATAATATAAAACGATGAAGACATTAAATATTGATCATTTGATGTAGTAAAAATTACAACCACTATTCCTTATTCTGATTATATAAATTAAAATTACATTTCACATAAAAATTTTGTAAAATAGTATCTAAAGCATAGCCAATTTAAAAATAATTAAGAAAACTGTTCTTTCATTTAAAGTCTTTTCATTAGTAATGTATATTGGCATATTTATGAAAATACTAGCTTTTACCCGCGACTTCGTGCGCGTGGAAATTTTGATGTGTATTTGTGAGAACTGACGGTCTGATCACAATGTAAAATGTTTGCAAACCGCATCATTATAATGATGCTGAAAAGAGTTTGATATGATATAATTAAAAAACTTGTAAATCATTGAAAGATATGAAGGAAAATCTGAAAACTTATTTTTATTCCAATACCTTTAGCCTGGCCCAACATAATCAAATCCGTTGAAAATAAAGGTGTTGACAATCAGAACACACTGCACATGTGCGAATTTTCAACACCAGTTGAAGTAAAGCAATACAGATTAGAATTTTTTAATTTCCTTTGTTCTGTTTTATTTTAATCCAGAAGTACTTCAAAATGAATCCGAAAATCTATTAATTCACAATGCTTGTTTTTAAATGCATCAAACACTAAGAAAATAAACAGAATCGTTTGAAATAACCGGTCGGAAACATATTAAAGGGGAAAAACTGAAGTCTTACTCATTTGACGGTAGAAAATGAAGATTTTTGGCTGTAAAGTTAGTTTTATAATTAATAAGAAATTAACCCCTTAATTAACCGAAATAAGCAGTAGCCTATGTATTATTCTAGTCTATAATCTATTTATGTGCTAAATCTCATCCAATTTCGTTCAACTGTTCAGGCGTAATTGATTAATATCATCCCTCAATCCCTCCAAACTTTCGCATTTATAATAGCAGTAAAGACTAACTCACTGAAATTTTAATAAAACCATAAAATCGGAAAGATATTTTCAATAAAATATTTATAGTTTTTTTTAAATTTTTAGCCAATTCATCAATTTGTTTTCTTTTCAGGTAGGTGATGTGCAGCAATGGATATACATTTTTTACATCTCAGTGGGCATGTACCTGTTCGGAGCAGCGATTTTTCTTTTATTCGGTTCCGCCGAAGTTCAGCCCTGGGGAAGATATTCCGGAGGAAAGTCCAGGACCCTCTCCGTGAAGGAAGCCAATCTCATATTTACGGTGCCTGTGATCCTCGGCGTGGACAACAGTGATTTGAAAAAGGATTTATCTACCATTGAAATTACCAGACTTTGAACAAGCGGTTTTCGACAAAATGTAGAGCAGCTGAAAGCGTTGTCTGAGTTTTTGCTATTAAATGCGGTCTTAATACATATGAAGGTCAGTGAGAAAAAAATTAGAATCCATTGTAGCTCGATAATAATCCTTACAAAAATTGAATTTCTCCGATAGAAGCAATTGTACCTTCTATCGGAGAAATCCTTTTCACCCAAGAAAAGGCTCAATTGCTCCATTGTATTACATCCACCTTTGTTAATATACACAAATGCAATTCTTGAAATTTATCTTAGCATCCTTTTTCCACTCTCAGAATGAGCTCAGTGAAACTTCAAAACTATCTAACTATAGATAAGAAGCCTAAATGGTAGAAATCCAGTGATGATAGGTCCGAACTGTCTGGGAGATGTAAACCCTAAATTGAGCCAAGTTGTCCAAACTTCCAAACTGTCATGTATGCAATACTGCGTTACTTCGATGCCACTTGATGTCCATTGTATATAACTCCGGACTCTTCGTTCATCAGTTCGTCTAAAGAAGAACAATCTCAATCTTTACGATGAATGTAGTATTTTCAAGAAAGTCTACGAATATCACAGTATTTTAGCTCTAGAAAAATATCACGATCAATTTGTTGCATGGCTTGTCTGGAAATTCTCGGCTTCTCTTGACAAAACATGAAGTCAGATGATACTGAAGTAGGATGAAAGAGGAGCCCTGATCATAATCGGTTTTTAGAATCCGCTGAGAAGATTTTAGTCAATGCACATTGGCCATTTTTATCATTAGCCGCGACTTGCAGATAATAACCTAAAGTAAAAATTGGCTATAAAATAAGAAGTAAATGACTATTGCTTCTACAAACAGAATTTTCTTTCTTTAGTATTATAATTATCGAGCTATTATGGACTTTCTGTTCCTTTTTTAAACCAATCTTTGCATAAAACGTAGCGTTCAGTGCAAATTGTCCACAAAGAGATGGGTATATTCCATAACGCATCAGGATTTGTTTTTTCTATTTCTGACAATATTTTTTCTTTGCATAGAAAACTGTCTGGAATTTGAAGTAAATATTGTTGTTGTTGTTTCTTTAACGATAGGAAGTAAAACTGCGAGTTTTCGTATAACGATAACATGGATTTTCTATTTATTTCGCAGTTTTTATGCTAAATGGGTTTAAATGTTAAATAACAGACTTACCTAAAATATAAAATGTATGGAAAACAATTGACTAAAATATTATTTTTTTACGAATAGTCTGCACATTTACTTGAACTAATTGTACAAAGATTTTTGTCTTTGATATTAGTTGAAAGACTTTTTCCATCCTCATCTTGCTTACTTGATAAAATCTGTAATTCTGTTGCTCTGTAAATTAAGTTTTAAAATATATGGTAACAAATATAAATATATTTCATATTTCAAATCTAAAATTGCAAAAGTTGCGTAGTCGTATAATAGTTGATTATAAAATCAACTATTAATAAAGTTATGATGACTTCGGGTGATAAAATAATAGTTGCTCATGATTACTGAATCTAAGATGAAATGTTTAACTTCATTCATTTAAAACGTCTTTCAATATTTAATGGGGAAAAAACTTCCTTTCTACTGAACAAAATGCAAATAATGGGAAACACATTAAAAAAATTCCAGGTACATGTGTTGGGGAGACAGAGCAACATGAAATGTTTTATCTTTGATGTCGACTATCTGAGATTTTTAGAATAATACACGTTTTGTACTTTTTGAATTTTTATGTAATTTAGATTCTATAAGTTTATGTAAATATTTATACGAATATTTTATTAATTATATATTTCATCTAGAAATGAGCAATGATCATGAATTTTGTTAATATTTTCATTATTTTTGTTGTTATATTTTTTTAATAAAACGTTTTATTGTACTGTTTCCATTTTATTGTTATTGAAGCATCAGTTTAAAATGGTTGTCTTAACTATCGCTGAAAGAGATCAGCAGAAAAAAATCCTTGAAGTATTTCATCTGAAAAATGCACATAATTTAAGTTTTTTGTAAGTTTATATCCTGAATTTTACTTCGGAACTAACCCTATTTGAAACAACCAATTTTATTCAATTGCGCATTTTATCGAGCGGAAAGTTTAAAATATTTGCATGCAGCTTTAATTGTGTTACTAAGCCTAAGCTTCCTCTTCTATTAGCTTCAATGCAAATCAAGAATTAAAATAGAATGAAATATGACATTTTAGAACAAAAATGTGACTTGAAATTTCATCAAATTCCTAACAAAAAATTGGAGAGCTATAAAAATAATATACTTACTCAAAAGAGACAATTCAGCTATCTCATATTTACGCTTCTGGAAATTTTAACGTAGAAAATAAAAAATTGATCATTGGATTAAAGCTCAATAGGGTTTTAAGTAGCTTAATAATTGTGTTTATTTAGCCGAATGCAATAAAAACTTTTAGAACACAAATGGGGGGTTGACACACTAGTGAATAATAAGGAATGTATTAGATGCTTACTTATACTTTTTGGATCATTTTTTACTTTAAAAAAATGGTACAATATGTATCAATAAAAATATTTTCCATCATTTTCTCATTTTCGTCCAATAAGTTTTGCGATGGATTGTCTTCGAATTTGATTTTCGCAAGAATCCCTTATTCTTCACCTTCAAGTGAGAATTACTGAAACCCTCGCACTTTACCGAGCGAGCTACTGCCTGTCAATTTTCGCTTTCCTTTCAAACTTCTAAAACTCTATTTTAAAGTATTGAAAATGAATTAAATTTAATGAATGAATGGATATTTGAAAAAACTGTATTAACGACGAATGTCATCCCCTACAAGTTTTAAAAAATGTATTTGAACTCGAGTGGATGAATAAAAAGTGTTTTGTTAACGATTGGAAATCTGAACAAGATGTATATTGGGAAAATGTGAACTAATAGTAGGTATCCGAAAATACAGTGTTTTTGTTGCACGATTATGTTTTCAGACTGCCTTTCTTTTGACAAATTGTTGTAAAAATAATGGCATTTAAAATGCGACGGATGATGCAATAAGGCCAGACGAATGCTGTGTGAAACATTAATACAGATGAATACATCCAGACTGTTGATCGTTAACTGTATTCCGTTCAATTTTTTTCTTCATCTCATTAGTTTTCGTTCTCGTTAATTTTCCAACATAATACTAAAAAGGAATTTCTTTAACTATCATTAAAAGGGAGGTCCATTCCTAGACAGATATTTGACACTGTTTCATTTCAATCTTTGGCCAAGAAAATTTTCAAAACAGCATTCAGAGCCGACATTCAAGACAGAGGAGACTTAAAGAATCCATGGCGTCTGAAGACTTGATGAGTTAATCATTATCCTAAATATAATACAAATTAAAAACATTCAAATAATTAAGGTTCTCAACTATCATTAATCACTAAAAAAGTACAAAAATATATTATAAGTTTCTACTATTCTTCGATATTTTGTATTCTATCATTACAATATCATACATCATTTTGTACTATTTATGTGAAATAGGGAAACCCTATTTTGAGTACAACACAGCTCAAAAAAAGAATTTTTCAAATTGTTTAAAAATAAATCTTGTTATATGTATTCTTGCATATTTAATATGAAGCACGAGCGTTTAATAAAAAAAAGGAGCATTCTCTTTAAAGCTTAGGGCAAGGGTCAAGATCTGAATTACAGTCTTTAAAATATTAATCTCGTCGTCCATCCTGTTTTCATTTCTAGTTTAACTTTTTCGAACACGAAATATAAAAAAATGACCGCCAGCAAATTTTACTCAGAAATTTTAACAAATTCCTGCGCTTCAAACCTCCCCAAATCCAAAAATGCATTCATTGGAATTATGTCTGCCTGACATTGAATTCAAAGATAACTGAAAAATTCTTAAAGGAAAAAGGATTAATTTGACGTCAAATTTGTAGATTTTTTCCAAATTTTGAACGAAACCCCCGTACAGAAAAATATGTCTGTTTGTCCACTTGAGTGCGAATGAATAAAATAACTATGGTTGCAAAGAACTAAATAGTTGAAATGATGCAAAGAACTAAATGGTTGAAAATTTCTATACTATTTTAGCATTTTAAGCACAGATAAGTACCAAATGTTCGTACCAACTGTCGTTGAGTTGGCCGTCTGTCAAAACATCCCTTTAAGACTCCGAATGAAGGAAATATGGTATGTGATCTAGTTACAAAAGTTGTAAAATTGCAACCACTTCCTTGGACTCATGAAGAAACCCTGATAGTAACTGGACATAGTCCATTCCCTTTTTTTCTTCGTCGTTTCTATTTATCAGAAGATGACTATTGTTTTTGTGGAGAAATCGGCGATACCACCCACTTTGAGACCTCTTTCCTATTTACTTTTTCATGGTACCTCCGAAAACCCTCATCCCTTCCAAATGTTTTTGGTACAAATGAGTCCTTAATTTCCTTTAGTTTCAAATTCTGATTTAGTCCATCAAAAAGGCCTCCCAAATATATATTCGATTTTCTTCTCTTTATTATGAAACTTAAATGCTCATGTGCAGGATTCTAAAATTTAAAATCTGAACATTCATGAAACTCACGACCTATCAGCAATTTTTACGCAAGGGAAAGGTGCAATGTTTATTTATCATATTAAGGCCGTTTGAAATCGGAACTTGGACTATTTTGAGACAGTCTTCACAATCAGATGAGGAAGACGGACTTCTCTGAACTTCCACCCCCTCTCCAAACTACCACGCCATGTCAGCTGGAAAGCGTTTGGCCCCAACGTATTTAATGTGCTCCAGATTAGCTTACACGATGACTATTCGGTGGAATCGAGTCCCAAACCTGAAACCCTCTGGCCTCGAAGCCGAGACCTTACCACTGTGCCACCATTGCCTGGGAAGGTGCGATTACTTCGTTGTTCAGTAATGAGCTTAAAAGTTTGGGGTAAATATTTCCATTACTGTTGCATTTTATGTCTCAGTGGCTCATCTGACATATCTGATTGTCACCTTTGTCGTTACATCAATAAAAGAGATCCCCTTGAGCAGCCACAACGATGGAGCACTTGCCTATCAAACGAAACCATTTTTTCCTCAAATATTGAACTGCAACATGTGTTTATTGCAACTGTAAATATACTATTGTGTATATCAGTGAATTATTAATGCTTAAATTTTAAGTATTGAAAACGATTTTCTCATTTTGTACTATTTAATTCGCGTTTTCTTAATAAATAAAAACAATATTTTTCAATAAAATTTCCTTTTAATACGTTAGAGACATCCAAAAGAATGCATTAGAACGCTTTTTTTTTTGAAAAAATGTATGAATTTTTCCTTGCCGAAAGGTATCCTTTAGTCTTGCAAGTACCATAAAAATATTTTAATATAAATCATTTTTGATTCAGTCATCCTTAAAAAATACGGTAAAAAAAATCCCAAAGTTGTAAGCACCCGTAATGTTTAGGATCTATTTTTTGAAGTTTTGGCAGCCTTTTAATATTAGCTGGCTGAAATCCAAAGTGGAATTTGCGAAAAAGAGGCTCAGTCATTTTATATAATCTGACCCCATTCAATTGAATTACGTAAATTTATTTGCAGTTCAGGGAACTTTTTCTCCTTTCCTTCGCTGCTTTGTCATTCAGTCTTTGATAGGAACAATTCGAAAACCTCTTCGCTCGTTTTCCTCTGTCACTTATGAATTTATAATGTAGGCTAATGAGCTGTGTACTTGAGGTAGGCGGCTTTAGCAATAACTGTCGATAGGTTATTGGTGATTTTTCCTGAAAACAATTTTTGCTTTAATTAGTGTATGGAATTCCTTTTTAGGTTCTTTAAATAAAAACACTAATAGAGAAAAAGATTCTACTACGCCTCTTTCAATCACACGGAAACAAAAAATGAAAATCGACGATTCGTGTGTGTGTGTGTGTGTGTGTGTGTGTGTGTGTGTGTGTGTGTGTG
>JAOUZG010038029.1:2825414-2867849 GCA_026289955.1 Argiope argentata | reverse complement strand
TTGTTTGTATGTATATATATATATATATATATATATATATATATATATATATATATATATATCCAACACATTTTTAGGATCTTGCAGGAAATCCAGAAATATAGCAAGGTAGTATCAGGACCATATTCTCATTTCTGTGACAGATGACATTTTTAAATTTAAATTACTATAAAAAAACAAATTGTTAAGACATAAAACATTTCAAAATAATTATCACTGTTAAAAAGAGTACAATTTTTTTCTAATTATTATTTTTAAGCTTAATTCTAGCAAATGTTTTATTTACATATTCATTTTATCTTTCATATTTTATAACAGTTTCTTTCTTTAAAAAAAACTATATAATAAAAATCAATATTTTATGTGATTATAGTTTCATAAAGTTAAAATACATTTGAATTCAATTAATTTTAGGCGAGATGAAGTGGTTGAACTACTTGAAAGTGATGAAAGTTTATTATGTCTAACTAGTTTCCCACGGTGAGCAAATTTATTTTATTTTTGATAATTTGTTTACAATATTGATAAAATATTTAAAAGAAATGTATTTAGACATATACATGTGTCTTGCGTGTTTCTTCCCACCCTTTTTAATTCTGCAGATTAAAAAAAAGAATTCTGGACATATTTCTAACTAGATTGCCTATTGAATATTCTTAAAATTGCTCTCATTCCATTTATGGGCACTCTGTCAGTTAAAAATCGTGACCATTGGTTAGTATAATTTTAAAAATATATTTCTAAATAGTAATGAATTAATTGTGATATTCTATTTGGAAAGATTTAACAAATATCAAAATGTAAATTTTTTTTCAGTCACTTTCTGAAAGTGGCCTACTTATTTTGGGAGGGTATTTTCTTTGGATAATTTTTTAGGACATCATTAAAGTTCCAAATGTTGACATTATTTATTCTGTAATCCTTGGTAATCTTGCATAAACAAGAATTTTTTTTTTTAATTTGGGATGAGTTTACTTAAATATATGTAGCATGTAAATTATTATGAAGAAATTATTATAGCATGTAAATTATTTATATGAATTTTATGTATTCAGTGATCAATTTTGTCTACGTTAATAAATGATTAACACTTAGGTGCTAACTTTAAGTCTTAAGAAAAATTCTTTGAAAAAATCTTTTTAGAATCTGTCCCCCCCCCCAAAAAGTGACATTAAAAGCTCTGCAAGCTTACATGTGCATTTTTATTTTTTCATTTCATAATTGCTCATTATGTCTTGCATATATGAAGGTATAGCTTATTTTATAGAGCATACATTTATAATTAAATGAAATAAAATGTAGTAAAAACTCATTCACTTTTTGAATTGTAGAATTTTTTTTTGTTGTTGTTGTTTGAAATGGTGCAGGTTAAGAAACTATTGCACTGTATCTATCATTTGTGAGGGATATTTACTTTTTGTAAGAGTTTTTCCATCTTTATTGAAATTTAGTCTTTAAAAGCAGTTGTCAAATTAGTCTCTACATTAATCTTCATCTTATTTTGAAAGTAAAGTCGAACTTTTATCATCAAGTTACGAATTTAACTTGATCAACATTTTATTGAAAAATAATTTTATCTTAAGCCTAGGTTGTGCAGGTTTTACTGATCCCCCTGTGAAAACAGATCCTAAAGGAAGTGCCTTACGTTCCTTGTTTTTCCCAGATCCTGTTGTATATGAAGGACATCCTAGATTTAAGTAAGTACTTCTCTAAAATATTCAGGTAATCACTATTTTGCTCAAATTGCAATTACTGTTACTGCTGTTAATTAACATTTGAAAGCATATCCAATGTTAAGTAATGTTTCTTTTCAGAACCTTAGCACGTAATATAAGACAAAGAAGAGGCAAGAAGGTTGTAATTAATGTACCAAGTAAGTGTTTTATAATATTTCATGTAAAGTCTTTAACTTTATTTAATAAGTTTTAAATGTTAAAATTAAGTTTGTAATAATTATCTTTTTTTATTATTTTTTATTTCAGTTAAATATTTTTCAGTTTAGAATTTTAATGCAATTTTTTTTAGATTATTTTTAACGATTAGCTTCTACAAAGTTTTTTGCACTCAATTTGATTTATTAATATAAGGATATAGTTTTATGCTCCTTGCTGGTTGTACTTTGAAAAATTCTGGTTTAAAAAAAACTGAGGTTAATAAAACATTCTGAATAACCTAACATTTCTTATCTTTTATTTTCATATTGATGATTATTCAAATTATGAATAATTATTTTAATTCAACAAAAATTTTATTCTAAAATTCCAATTCAATTAAAAAATTTATTCTAGAATTTCAATACTATTTAGATAAATTTCTTGTTACATTAAAGTAGTTTTCTTTCAACATTTACTATTTATAATTTTCTATTTGATTTGCGTTATGTTTGTAGGGTAATTTTTATTAGTTTATAGGGACCAAAAAACTTCTGATCCATTTGCCGAAGATTTGAGTGTTCTAGGAGATGATGGGGAAGGGGTAGCTGCTGCTCTGCCAAACCATGTATATATGGATGCTATGGGCTTTGGAATGGGCTGCTGCTGCCTTCAAGTGACCTTTCAAGCTTGCAATATTAGTGAAGCCAGAACTCTATACGATCAATTAGCTCCTGTTTGTCCTATTGCTGTAAGTATTTCAGTCAAAAATTTTCATTTTTATTTACAAAAATTACTCTTTTCTATGTTTGCATCTTTAAAGTATGATTTTTTTTCAATCATGGAGATGGAGATATAAAATTATGTATAGACACTACAGAACTGCTGCTCTCTCTATGAATACATACTTTTTGCAGTTATAAATTTAATCATTGATTAATTTAATTTAATTTTGCATAATGTTTCAATTAATCAGTAGTCTGAAAGCAACATCCCTTTTGATGATCTAAGTATTTAGAACTGAAGTAGAAAAAAATGGCATACCTGATATTGAAGATATAAAATTTCTTGAAGTTTTTAATGTTTTCTTCAATTGCATATGCAGGTTTACTTTTCCTTACTCATTTATTGATGGAACTAAAATTGTTTAAAAAAAACATCATACTATAAATGTTTTCCCTCTCTAGAGAATTTTTTCTTTAAATTAAAATTTGAAAGGGAAAAAACATGAGTTTGCATTGATAAGATTGTCTTATTACATGTTTCTAATTTATTTTTTCCCCCACCCATACTAATTACTAGAAAAAAATGGAATTTATTGATGGTGTTTAAAAATTCCATTACATAAAATTTATTATAAATTATGTCTAATATATATAAAATTTTGTATAAGAGTTACAGTTTTATTTATTTAAGAAGTTAAAGTATAATACTGGATAAAAAATTTTTATCTACAATTCTTTTGATTCAATTGGCAAAAAATAGAATTGTCAATCTGCTACCTGATCTTAGTCCTAGTAGACTAATCTAAGAACTCCCTTTTTTATTCAAACTACTGTTTATTGCTTATTTGTAATGATAAACAGCAATTTGAGATAAGATAGTTTTAAATATTTCTTTATAATTGTAGATAAATTTTCTAAAATGATTTGTGTAATTTTTGAATCCCACTATTTTTGAGCAAGTTCTGTATTCTTATAATTTTTTTTAAATTAATAAATCTAGTTTATTGCTAAATTGTGACCTACTGTTCTTTGCATCTTTGTGCTGATGTTTATATATTTAAATAAGGATTTAATTAATATAAATTCAGTACAAGAGAAAATAAAGTGTTTTTTATCTAGAATTTTCTTTTAAGATGACAATATGACTGAAATTAGCAACACAGCAAATTAAAAAAGGATCAATTGATTGTGGATGGCCATTTCTTCTTCCTTCCTTCTTCAAGATACGCTTTCCAGTATTTAACATCTCCCCCCCCCCTTTAATTCATCAGTATCATTAAGTGCTGTAAAGTTATAACTTTGAACTTTGAGTAAACTCTATACATTTAGTTTGTTAAGGTGGTTAAGCCTGGCTTCTTGGAAAATTAATATGCCAAATTATTTTGTTTTATTTGTGCTATAAAGAAAAAGTATTTCAGATTTTGTTTATAAAAAAAGTGCTTTGCTTATTTTTGCAGAGAGGATGAAGTCATTGAAACTTGGAGTCAAAAACATTCAAAGACAAAATTCAATTAATTCATAGAAGTCTTTACTTCATCTGCTTTCTGTACAATTAAACCATATGAAACAATTTATTGAATATTACCTAAAAAAATATCAATACTGTTATAAACATTTCCTGTAGTTATCATAAACAAAGCTTTGACATCCTCAAAATAATGACAGAAGAAAATTTTATATTCCAAATGCGGAAAAAAGAATCAATTGAAAAAAAGTGGAATTCTTACAAACCAAATAATAACTAGTTATGTAATATGAGCATTAAGGTTCTTTTTTCCTCATTGGCATCTTGGCTATTATCTTCGATATAACGATTATACAATTCATTGAGACATGTAGAAAAAAAACTGATAGAAAAAATGGAATTTCATTATTATTACTGATTGTTGCTGGTTATTGATAAATGACATTCCCTTGCACAAGTTCAATTGAAAAAAATTAATTTTGGGGAAAAGGGGAGCTTGCTAATTTGTAATTGCAGCCTGTTTTATAAGTTCACTTATCTTTTTTATCATCCAATAAAAAGGATCTTTTTATAGTTTTTATATATAAAAATTATTCTTAAGTAATTTCTTACATGCTCATTTATTTTCATTTTTTACTCAATATATATTTTTTCTTCAACCTAAGTTCCAAAAATAGATATGAACTGGAATAAGGTATGCAGGAAATGCAATTGCAAAACTGTATTTTAAAGATTAATATTTAGTTAAAAATTATCTTTAATTAAAGATTATTATTTGCTAGATTCAATTTTTTAAGCTTGTCTCAAGTTAACAATATGATTGTTAATTTTTGTACCATTGTCCATCATATTATTAATTTATCATATCATTTATTTAAAGTATATGCGACTTATTTATAATTCTAATGTTCCTCTCTATTATTTCTTAATTATGCATATCAGCAGTCATCTAATTACATACATCCTGATGTACCATATGTTTTTAAGGATATCAAAAGTGAGGGAAAAACAGAATCCCTGCAATATGTGTAAATAATATCTATTGAGCTAGAATTTTATCATTTGTATAAAAATTCCCATCACATCCCAATCACTAAATATAAAAAGATGCATCGGTAGTAAGAGTGTTTCAAAAACATATAGTTTCAAGGATGTTGAGAATCTGTGGTTTCTCTGATCTGAAGAATAAAAAAATCCTATTATTTACCTAGAAATGATTAATTATAGGGCTAGTTAATGAAATACATTGCAAAATTGTAAGTGCTTAATAATAAAGCATATTGCTCTACTAACTTTTGTGCTAAATATTCTCCTGTTTGCAAATTCTGATCACACTTTGAATGATAATATTAAATTATTATGCTGTTGGAAATCATGTTCAGTCTGAAATCAATAAAGTTTCATTGAAGGGATGTTTATGGGATCTTTGAAACTTTTATAGAAATTATCTTCTTTTCAGTTAGCATTAAGTGCTGCGTCTCCTGTTCATAGAGGTTACTTAACAGATAGGGATTGTCGATGGAGTATTATAGCTGCTTCAGTTGATGACAGAACTGATGAAGAACTAGGAAAAGAGGTTAGTAATTGGGTCAATAATTGTTAAAGTTATTAATTATGTCTATTGTTATTTTTAAATTTATTAAATGCTTATAGCTCTGTCATTGTATCACAATTTTTCCCCTGTATTTTCCTTAAAAAAGAAATTTATTTTTATGCATTGGTGTTTTTTATTTATTCATTTCAAAAGATAGTATTGGATTCATTGTATTTTTGTAAAACATTTAATTATGAAGAAGTTAAGAGTGTTCTGGAAATTACTAATAAAAATTATTGAGTCAAAATTATAAGATTCCCTCCCCCTTCAAAGTTGGATACCATGATATAAATATATAAAGTTGGAAGCTAAGGATATTAAAATACTAACAAATGTTTGATTTGTCAGTATTTTAAAATATCTTTAAAAGCTGATGTAATGTGTTTTATATTTTAAAAAATGTTAAAATTAATTTTAAATATTAGATACTTGAATAACTTGGAAACATATATAAAATTTAAGTAATATACTGAAATTAGTTGTTTAAAAAAATAAAAAAGAATCTGGAAATGTATATCTTTTAAAAAAAGTGTGCATATTTCAAATTTAATTTCTTACTGTTATTTTTTAACTGCAGTCAGATATTATTAGAATTAACTTTGAATTATTATTACAGCATTTTTATTATACAGTCAAACATCGATAATTCGGACTTCTATTATTCGGAATCTTCTATTATTCGGACTTTTTCTGAAATGTTAATGTTTTATTCGTTTCTGCTTTTGTTGAGTAATAATAGTTGGCGCCCCTATAAAATCAAAATATTTTTGGGAAAATTTTATTTTAACGAACCAATCATATTGCTTGTTACTTTTTTCCTCTGTAAAACCGGTTGAAATACCGTAAGTAGTAACTTATTG
The DNA here is from genome assembly GCA_026289955.1 of Argiope argentata. Lineage (NCBI taxonomy): Eukaryota > Metazoa > Arthropoda > Arachnida > Araneae > Araneidae > Argiope > Argiope argentata. Next base: position 2,861,334 of record JAOUZG010038029.1, on the reverse strand, counting down.
CTTGATTCGGATCGTTCTGTTCGAACCTTTTTCGTTCGCTCTCCTTCTAAGGGAAATTTTCATAGTATCGGCGTAGACAGTTAGTTTTTCTGGCTGTTTGTTTCCCCGCGCCCCGTACTTATCTTCAGCTAGTCTAGTCTAGCGATGCAGAAATCTTAAATAATGCTTTAAATGCAGGAAAGTGTAGTGATGAAAATGAAGAAATGAGTGACACTGAACAACATGAAGAAAAAATTCCTACAGAGGATTTAATTGGCATCCTAGATAAAGCGATAACAGGTCTTGAACAACGGGATTTCATAAATGAACATGAAATTATGACTGTATATAAAATCCGTGAAAAACTAATTTCGCACAAACCTAAATATAAACAACTAACATTATTAGATATGATGAAGTAATAAAGATGCTTTCTTTGAGTAAGTAATAATGTTATCATTGCTTTACCATTCTTTTAATTAGCATTTTCAACTATTGTTTAATCTTTGAAATTATAAAGTTGTGTATTGTTTTATATCGTCATACTAACGATGTACGTTAATTATTTTTTATTTAAATATACCCAAATTTCGCAATTTCTATAATTCGGAAATTTCCGTAATTCGGAATTGCCGTGGTCCCGGCGATTCCGAATTATCGATGTTTGACTGTATATATAAATTTTATTTGTACTGAATTAGTGTTTCCATTCTCTATGATTTCTCCCTCATCTTTTTTGACTGCAGCCTAAAATAACAGCAACAATTGTGCGATTCTGAAACTGGATATTAATCTAACAAATCAATTATTTAAATCTGCCAGATATATTTATTCATGATTCAGTTAATTTTTCAGAGTAAAACTAAGGAATTATGTTAAAAGAACTATTTTTAAATGTTTTTTTAAAAAAACATTTTAAATGCTATGTTGCATCTAACATAAATCATTTGAAGTGGGTCCCCTCCTCGTCTTTTTTAATCTTTCTTGTACTTGTTTAATTGATAATATTTTTTTATTTTTAAAAATCTATTAATATAATTTTTCCCCTCCAGCCTTTGAAGAATAATAGATTTAAAATTAGGAAGTCTCGATATGATTCTATAGACTCATACCTTTCCCCAGCTGGAGAAAAATTCAATGACATTGATTTAGTCTATGATGAAGAATTGTATAATACTCTAAGAGAAGCAGGTAAAAGGACTTATTAAGAATTATAGAAAGGTTAAGCAAATAAAATAAATTATATTGGTATTGTTATCTTAGTCTTGTATGTTATTTGAAACTATCCTTTGTTGTACTGTTGCAACACCTAGTTGTGTTTAAAAAATAATATATTGTATTTTTCATATTAGCATTATTTCACAATAGTATAACTATATTATCAATCTTCAGTTATAAATCTACTTCAGTAAGTCAATTTGTATGTTTATTTATTACTGTAAGTTTATTTGGCCCTTTCATTATGGAGGGCCTCAATACTAGACACGTGCACAAGATGGAACGTATGTTAATGGGATCATCCTACTGGACGGTTTTTGCATTACTAAGTCTCTGAGAAATAAAACCACTAAAAGTAAAATTTTATTCTAACGTTGCCATTTTTTCTACCTTTTTAGGTCACTAGGTTACACTCACATATTCTTTCTCTATCAAAAAAAAAAATGGTCGTAATAAACTGAAACTAAGGCTGGCTTTTCATAATAAAAAGAGAAATTTGCTAAATGTATCCAAAAGCTACTTAAAATACAACAGATCTGACAGTAAAACCCAAACAAACTAGTTACGAAATATTAAAAAAAAGAATTGGCTGGAAGGCAGAAATGCCTCAATCAATTCATCAACTTTTATCAACTAGAAAGTTAAGCAACCATGTTTATTTATATAACTCCTGCCCCCCCCCCCATCTTCTCTACAACAGCTGATGAGTAAATTATCAAGGTCAGGCTGATTATAACAAAACTGAAAGTCAGGATACTAAAACTATATTTCAAAAGTAAATTACATACACAGTGGGCCATGTAATGGTGTTTAAAAATTGTTCCAACTTAGCATACATATATGCATCACTGTTTCACGAATTTAATTTCCAGAAAGGCACATGTAGTAAGCACAGCTGTGACAGATGTTTTCTAGTGGTACATATGACATGCCCATATTAAAAGGGTAAAAGTATCATAAAAGATTGTGAAAAAATGCTAGAATAAACAATGTTTAATAATTAAAATTGAATTTTTTTTTCTTGTGTATCAGTTAAACTATTGAATATTCCTATATTAGGTTTGTAAATTATGTAAGATTCAGATTTACATCTCAAAATAAAATAAATTTACAGATACATAAAAATTAATCTTCTTTACATTATTTTTTATAAGATCCATGAGTTTTACCAACTTCAAATTCAAAGAATTATTTCCATTTTGATTCAAAACATTAATCTATTTCGATTTCTACTTCTTATTTACTTTAGGAACATTATTTTGTTTAAAAAAATGCTGTAGTAATCAAAAATAAAATAAAAATCTGAGAATATTATGTCTAAATAGTGTTTTGGATAACATTTCTGATTTAGAAGTTTCTGTTAAATCATTATTATTGTTGGTGACGGAGGGTTACATTCTAACTGTCTGTTGATTAAAGACATTTGGTAGTTCAAATTTCTTTTTAAATTATTCAACTGATAACAATAGATGTCTACAGTAATAATTTATTTTTTCCATGTCCCATTACACTTGAAGCAATACTTCTTTTAATGAAATTGTTATAGTATAAATTTTTCTCTAACGTTCTTTCTTATGTAATTTGAAACTGGAGAATCACTTTTTCATTAGTAGCTACAGTTTATTCCCTCAATGTAATATAATTCTCCTGTGAGTAGAAAATTTGTTATGTCAATTCTATTGGTCTTTATTCTGTTTAGACAAGTTAACATTCAGAATTATTTTTCTACTAACTTAATATTTTTCATTTAAGTAAATTTATAAAATAAGTTATTATTATGTTTGGATGAATAGTTGTATTTGTGTACAAAATTTTTGGAAGACATATTTGTCCTTTTTACATATTAGCTTCATCTAGTAATTTGCTTTATTATATTAATTAGTTTAGTTCCATTTCTCTTGTCCATTATCTGGTATTCATGGTTGCCTCAATCAAACATTTTTAAGCATAAGATTTTAATGATGATTGAGCATTGTTATTTTAAGTCTTACACTGGTTCTATTTATTCTGATTTCATTTTTTTTTATTCCTCATATAAACCGTGTAGATTATTTACTTAATAAGCAGTGGAGGAAAATCATATAATTTAATATTTAATAAAACAATGAATATAAATTCAATTTAAATCAAATGAGAACTATTGAACTATATGGAAACAAAATCTTTTTAGTTGCTGGAATTGAGAAGAAATAAAAAAGTGACAAAAATAATGCTAAAAAAATACTTTGATATTTTAATTAAAATAGTATAAAAATTATTTTATATTTTCAAAAGTTATAGCAGAAATATATTCTGTTCTATAGATTGCCTATACACACCTACTTATTGCCCTTAATTATTAAAAATTAAAGCATAAATTTATATCTTATTTGTCCTTTAAATTAAATTTTGTGAATATTTAATTACTTGAATGGCTACAAATTTAAACATTAATACTTTTTTTATATTTTTATCTTGTCTAAATGTTAATATTTCTTATTTTATAGATATTGATCATTTGTTGTCGCAACACATAGCTCATCTTTTTATTAGGGATCCAATATCCTTATTTTCTGAAAAAATTAACCAAAATGATGATGAAGATACTGATCATTTTGAGGTAAAAATAGTTTAGATTGCTTCCTTCATTTAAAATTATTTTGTGTGTAATTATCTAAATTATTTATCAGGAATTTGACTATTTTTGAGAATTAATTTTCTTATTAAATATGTTTTTAATTTTCTAAAAGCAGGATGTTTCTTAAAGTTGGTGGACTGTTTTATTAAGAATTTAATTATTACAGTTTGTTGCAATATTAATTGTGATTATGACATTAGAAGGATGTTTGTATCTAAAGTGATGTGTTGTATCTTTCTTTCCGGTCATTGAATTAATATTAAACAAGCACAATTGTGTTGATTATTCATATAAATAGGTGTATTTTGGTTAAAGTGTTACTAAGATTTCATGACAGCATATTGTAACTTTTTTATAATGAGCTTTATTATAAAAGAATATATTCTTTAAAATGTAAAAAAATGTTTCTGAAACTCATTATGTTTTTAATGTACCATTCAAAATATTACTGAGAGTCAGTTCTTTTATAGAATATCCAATCAACCAATTGGCAGACTATGAGATTCAAACCTCCTCCTCCAAATAGCAGCATTGGATGGCGAGTAGAATTTCGTTCAATGGAGGTGAGCAATATTGTATATTTGAATTTTACCTTCTTTCTTTTCTTTTTTTTCAGTATTTTTTATAAAGAATATCATAAGAAATATTAGAATTAATGCTCATAAATTTTAATCTTTTGAATTAAATTTATTGGAAGAAACAAATTATTTAAAATGGTTTCTTTATCAGATAATACAGAAATTTGTATTTTATAAAATATATTGTATTTGTAATAAAGTACCCATCAACAAAGTTTTCTATTGAAGGAAATATGGAGTATTGACTTTGAACAACATTTAAATGTTATTTATATTGCAAAAGATAATTTCTATATAATTTTTCTGGCTGATTTTTTTTCTTTTAACTTCCTTTGTAAATTTTCATGTTTGGCAATTTTTTAGTTATTGAAATTCTCTTCAAATTAGCTGCCATGAAACATAGCTGCATTTGAAGGTATGAAAATTTGTTGAAGGAAATTTTTGAATTCTTTTTCTCTGTTTTGAAAGGAATTTATTCCTTTATAGTTAAATATCTAGTAAAGTATATATTTAAAGTATTAGAAAATGTATGAAACTACAATGAGTGGCAAAGATGAACTTTTAATATTTTTTCTTTGTAACAAATTATTGAAGTGGAGGTATGAGACACAGTTATATAAAAATTCAAAATGTGTGTATTTATATATAATCATTATAATATTATTTATGTACTTTAGCTTTATTCTGATAAATATTTTATATACATTTTTGTTGGTTATATTGTATTCTTAACAAATATTTTTCATTTTAAATGCTTTGAAATTCTTAAATTTTTATATACTATAGAGTTTTGCCTTATTGATTTCTTAAAGTTTGGAGGTTGAATCATCTTCTCTGCATCAGTAATTAATTAGTATAATCTTTTAATTTGTAAAACTTGACATAGACTTTTCATTATTTTTGCTCATGAATTTTAAAATATGCCTTCTCTGATACAGTATATGTTACTTTTAAGATATGTAATAATTTAATAATGCCACAAAAAATAATTGGCTGTTCTGTAAATTAACTTATAATAAATAAATTATAAGATGTAATCCTTTTTACAAGCAAGTATAAAATTGTCTATGTTCTCATTGATATTTATTTAGTAAAATTTCTATGTTTTATACCATCATTTTGTCATAATGAATCAGCTTCGTGTCTTAAATATTTTTTAAAAACATTTAAAGAAAAGAGATAAATTAATATTAAACATGAATTATTTTATTCATTGCTATTTTATTATTTGAATGGAAGTAAGCCATTATTTGATAAGTTAGCTTATTAAACTTTAAACAATTGATTTTATGTTTTAATAATAATTTTTATAAATAAATATAGTTTAAAACAAAAATTAAATTATGTTATAAGTTGATTTGTTGTAACCTATTGCTGTTCTTCTTTTAGGTGCAACTAACAGAATTTGAAAATGCGGCATATGTCGTTTTCATAGTTCTTCTTACAAGGGTTATTCTTACTTATCAGTTGAATTTTCTTATTCCAATATCAAAGGTATAACAGTAGTCATTGCAAACACAATGTACATAGCCTTTTTAGATTTTAAGTTTGTTTCAGTAGAGAAAAATTTATTTTTCATTATTTTATTATTAAATTACTACAATATGTATTCTTTTTATGTGTAAGTGTATATATGTGTTTTGGAAACAAATTCTGTCAAATTTAAACTAATTCAGTTAGAAAATGCTACAGCTTATATATTTTTATGTACATATGGATAAATTTATGGTAAAAATTCCCTTTTTTACTGTATGTTAACTTTATAAATATAATGTCCAATTTCATAAAAACTGATATATCTAGTTTAATATTTTACTATGATAATATAGAAAAATATTGTGATTAAAATACTTTGTGGATGGTTCACTTCTTCCTACTATTTAAAATCATTTTAAACCGTAGTTTGATTTTAATAAATTGGATCAAAACAAAAAATAGAATTACTGCTAATAGAATCGTTTACAAATAGACAAATTTATTATAAAGTATATTACTAGACACTGCATGAAAACAAATTTAATACTCAAAATTGAGATTCCTATCAGGAACACTAATTCAATTGCTTTGAAATAAAATAAATTGAAGCATTTTACTTAGCAGAGCTATTATAAAAGGATATGTAGTCAGTATTTATTATAATTTGTTAATAACTCTTACTGCTGCTTAATCATTAATGTTTTTAAGAAGGCCAGCTATTTGAATGAGAAATTCTAAAAAAAATTAATATCTTAGAAAAATAGGATGAAAACATTAATATAGGGTTCCATAAGGAATGCAAAAATTTATTTAACTGTAAAAATGTTGATTCCATTAAACTAAACAATTAAAACCAGAAAACTTATATGTCAAAGTATTTTTTGGTATAAATCCATTTTTCTGGAGAATAAATTCCATTTAAAGTTTGCCCTTCAGATTGGTTTAAAATTTTCTCATTTACTTTTTACTTTGTAATGATAGTTTGTATAATTAATGTTTAGGTGGATGAAAATCTAGCTAAAGCTCAGAAAAGGGATGCTATCTTAACAGAAAAATTTTGGTTTCGTAAGGATCTAACTACATGTAAGTTTATTCAAGTTAGTTTCAATCTTGCATCTTGTTAAGAGAAAAACTGAATTAAAATCATCAATGTTAAAATTTTATAAAGTAATCTTTATCTAAAGCAGTGATTGTTTTTTTAAGGCGAAAGTCCACCCGAAGCAACTGCTTATATGGCTGAATGCTGCTGTCCTGCTGAATGTCAATACACTGAAATGACAATTAATGAAATTATCAATGGGAAGGGAAACGAATTCCCTGGATTAGTGCCTCTGATTCAGAAGTTTTTAACCAGCATGGATATAGATGTGGACACACAATGCTCCATTCAGCAGTATTTGCAGTTGATCAGGCTGAGAGCAAAAGGCAAGGGTTTTAATTGCTTTTATTTAAATTGGCTGAATTTCACATATGTCAAATAGTAAATTTCTATCAGTATTTGTTCACTTATTTTCTGATGTTTTAGAAATTAATATTGTTCAGAAATTTTCTTAGTTGTGTTTTCCCATGTCAATATATTATTTTAATACTTTCAAAATATGATACCCAATTTTCTATAAATGGGATTCAAATTCCAAAATTTGTTTTGAGCTTTATATCACATCTCATTTTTGTTTAACTTTGATTTGTCAGTTTTTTTTTAACTTAAGAAAAGAAATTATATATTACAATATATTCACTTTAGTTTTTTTTTTAATCCTCATAATTTATTTATTTTTAAATGTTTATCTACAAAGATTTGCCTTGCTTTTAATAATATGATATTTTAGTGTAATTTTAAAAAAATGGCATCAGAACAGCAAAATCACCGTCATAATGTTCCCTAAAGTTTTCACTAGAACCTCCGCCTCATAATTTAGAATAGTTTTTGTAATTTTTGTAGGGAAAAGTAATTGAAACTAGTTTATATGAGCACATTATTCATTAACATCTTGAAATTTTGGTAGAATTGTTAGATAAAAATTTTATATAATTATTAAAATAAAATATTTTGATTATTTATGTGGAAATAGAACTTTAATGTAATTATCCTGCACATGCCTTTTATGGGTACTGATTTAACCTGAGAGCAGCCATAAAACAATTTCTACCTAATACTTGGAATAGCAAATTTAAAATGATTATTTAGACATCAGGTATTTTTTCCAGCTTAGTTGATATTCAATCTAGACCAGTGGCCTCCAGACTTGCAGATATTGTGTCCAACTACATCTTTAGTATTTTTAGTTCTTTCAGTGATAAACAGATATATTCTTTCTGGAAAAGACTTTGTGCAGAAAAATTATTAAATAATATTTTGAAAAGAAAATTTAAGGTATGATTTGATAAATTTTTTTAACTTGCATAATATTTTTACTAATTGTGGAAGGTAAATATATGTAACATTCACAATATTGTCACAATCCATTAAAATTGAATTGGGAAACACAGTTGGGAAGTCTGAGTCCAGACTGAATTTTTAAAGTATGATTATTTAATATGAAACATATCAATAACAATTTGCATATTTTGAATATTTGTACCAATGTTTATTAACTTGACAGTAAAATTTAAATACAATTCACTGTCTAAAATTCTAAACTGTTCTTGGTTGTCTAGTTGGAGAATTCAGCCTCTATTAATTTTTTTCCATTCAGTTGCTCATATTGCTCTTTATTATTTGATTTAGTCATAATTTTTTTTTCTTAAACTGTAAAACATTTTGAGTTACAACTCCTAGAGAAATTATATGGAATAATATTGGAGATGCGAAGAGCTGGTGTGTTTTGGCATTTGTTTATTTTGAAACCGTAAACTCTTTTTGATAATAAATATTTCAGAACATGTTTTCTGAATAAAATAGCTGTTTCAAATAAACAGCTATTTTACATTGAAGTTTGTTTTAAATATTAAATAGTGCTTAATTTTCAAATTTATTATCTTCAAGCCATTTCAGTTGATTTTTTTAGAAATAAATGTACTAAATGTGGATGTTATTTTTGCATCATACATGCATGATGAAATTTACAATTTAAACTCAGTTAATAAACATTATCATATTAGTTACCAGCTTCCTGGCACAGAGGTAGCACATCTTACTCAATTTCTGTTAGTCCTGGGTTCGAGTCCGGGTGCAGGCATGGTTGTTCTTCTGTGCTATCTGTGAGATGTGTGACTGTGCCCCCCCCCCCCCGTAAAAAGGGGCTGTGCAAGAAAATGTGGTGAGCATGTAGCTAAGTCATACACTTGGCCCTAGTTGGCACTACTTCAAAAACAAGACTCTCTTTTCAGCTTAAATCTGCTGCTGTATCAGAGGCGGGCTTATCCATGGCAAGTGCCATAAGTAACAACAACTACCATAACATCATATTGATATCTGCATGTGCATACACAATGATACTTGTAGTGTTCAGTATTCTTCTTTTTTATCTTAAAATTTAATAATCTTATTAAAATACCTGATATTTTTGTTTTGTTATAGGAGAACTTATGACAACTGCTCGTTGGATTCGAGATTTTGTATCAAAACATCCCAGTTACAATTTTGATTCTGTTGTTAATGAAGGCATCAATTATGACTTACTTCTAAAAATGGATAAAATAACCCAAGGAAAGGAAAGTTGCCCTGAGCTATTAGGAAAACCTGTATCAAGAACCAATGATCACATACCTAATGCAATTTCTAAGGCAGAAAAAATATATTCCAATACAATTGTCAATAAAATCACATAAGCGCACTACTTAACTTTCACAATTAGATTACAAGATCTGCTATTTGTTATGCTATGTGAAAGCAACTTAACTAAATAATATGTAAATATAAGAAAAAGAATCATTTTACTGTTAATTTTACTTTTTTATATTCTGTATAAGTTTCTTAACATGTAAAGGTCTAAATGGGTAACTATATAAATAAACTTGCTTTGCATCTTGTTTGGATGTTTTTTAAAAGACATGTGTTCTTTATAGATTAAAATGAAACCTTGAAAATTATGGTTTGTTTGAAAGTACCTTTGTTTTACACAAAATTTTCTTCAGAATACAATCTTATACAAGTACTAGCCATATTTGACGTCAAGCTGTTATGCCAGAAATAATTGCAAATTTAATTCCCATTAAATCTCTTAAGTACAATTGTAGGTAAGACAGGAGCCATCTAGATTTACTGTAAAGGGCCAAGACATTAAATTATGATGAATAAATAAACTTTTATTCTTAAAATGTCATAATTCAATTTTTAATAACATTTTATGATTAACAACAGTAAATAATCTTGGTCACATATGCTAATATTATTTAAAATATTCTTGCTGCTCCTGAAAGTTTTGTAATTTGAATTAATGGTCAGAAATGGCACAACATTCACAAAAATAGAGTAGAGGGAATGAAGGAAAAATAATTTAACAGTGCGAAAACAAGATCAAAAATTGAACAAGAATTCTGGATGTGGATGATCCTTCCATGTCCCACATTTTAGCAAAATCGAATAATCAAAAAGTGGTAGCCACAGGATACTGAAGCGAACTGTGCATATCTACAATGTTGGTGTGAAGATTTTCGAACTGTTGTATTTATTTATTCATTAAGATATAGGCAGTTGATCTTTTGAGGACCTGGAACAAATCTAATTATAGCTTATATACATATATAATATACAGCAGATTTCAATACTAAAAGCAGAATTCAAATATTTTCATACCAAAAAAATAATTACTTTAGTTTTAGAAGTAAACACTATGATGAAGTGGATTTTAATCTCTAACTTACCTGACAAATCACTGTTCTTGTTCTGGGAGCAATTGCATATTAATAACTGCCAGTAGAAACAGAAATCATGTTTCAAGTTGGAGCTTAGTTCTATCTAAGGAAAACTGTTTTTTATTGCAAGTACAAAACTTTGTAATATTTTGTAGGAATTTGTATAAATATTTCTAAAATTTAGTCAAAAAGTGACGACATCAATTAAAAGAATAAACTGGATGCCTAGAAAGAGAAATAATATTGTTTGTTAAAAGAATGTGATCTTCCCTATGCTGCAGTTTCAAGACAGATGGGTGTGCAATTCAAAAGTTTTGTTTCAGGAGATAAATAATAATAAAACAGGAAAGGGCAGAGAAAAATCCTTCCACATCTGTTGATGACAGAAGAATTTAAAAAAAATGTCTCCAAGATAGAAGTATATCATTAGTGGCCATCAGATGTCAATTGAATGATGTTGGTGTTTCTGTCATTTCAAGGAAATTCAGAAGATTATTAGTATTGGACTAACGGGTAGAATTCTTTGAAAGAAGCCTTATCTCAGTTCACAGCAGCACATAAAATATTGCAATAGACAAAGGAAATGCATTAATTGTACAGACAATGAGTGGTCACTAGCTATATGGAGTAATGCAAGTAAGGTATCGTTATTCTTTATTGATGGGCAAAAATAGGTAAGATGTAGAGTAGGGAAACAGTACATCCTGACTGCATTCAGGCAACTCTAATGGACTCAGTATTATGTGATCATGCATGTATAAAAATGGTATTGGTCACCTTCATATTATTTATGGGGCACTAAAAGCAAAATACATTGACACTAATTTTAGGCAAAACTTGTATTGTTGGAAAATAGATCACTAATGAATCATTTATTTATCAGCTTGTTACCACAGAGAAAAGAAATATTGAAAGAGTGGTTTAGCAAGAACATTGAATTGTTATCACCAGGAAACAGTCTTGACCTCAATCCTATCAAGAACTTATGCAACTGTTTGAAAACTCGCACACCAAAGTGGTGACTATTGCATAAAAGAGAACTGGTTCAAGCCATAATTGTTTCCTAGAATCATGTAATAATGAAGGAAGAGCTTAAAACTTGTCAGCTCAGTGAGACATTGATGTGAAACTGTAATAAATAAAAGCTACTCTATTAAGTACTAATAAATCTCTGCAGTCATCAGCATCTATCTCAATAATTATTGCCGCTTAACTTTGTGTTGCAAATGTGTGTATTCAACATTAAATTCTCTTTCAAATGATGTATAGACTTACCTTTTTGTGAAATATTTTCATAAGTGTTCATAATTTTGGTCACTACTGTATAATATCCATCATTTTATCCATTTGGCTATACACATGAATGGTTAAGTATTATTAACCTCCTGTTTCAAGGAAACTATAGGATTATTTTTTATGGACTTGGTAATTTTGAATGACTGTTAGATGATGTGGATGATAGCCAAATTTCCACATCTCATCAGTGGGAAGATAATTGATCCTGAAGACTTACACGTTAGTTCTTCAACTCTGGTTTGAAATAAGGAACCCTACAATCCTCCAGCCAAGATCTTATTAGGTCATTTCCAGTTTGCTGACTTTATATAACATTTTATAAAGATCAGCAAATTTAATAAAATAGGAATATACCCTATCACAAACTTGTAGCTTGTTATAATATTCATAAACCGACTGACAAATAATTTTTTTAAAATCTGTTTTGCACTCTAGAGGAGGCCTGGAACATGACAAGATCCATCAATATTTTATATTTCTGAAGGATTAAGTACAGGATCAGGTAATAGTTTCCTCATACAATAAAAAAGCTTTTATTTGAAACAGCAGTAACTTATGCATTAGAGGTTATTCCTTTGTGCATGAAGATGAGAATGACATCTGTCTCAAAGACTTTTCTGAGATAGGGATAGAATGATCAAATAGAAACTATATATCATTGTGAATATTTAAATATGAAATGAAATATTCTATAAAACTTCACACACAAATTATAAATATGTAACATTTGTGTTTTCTTGATTTCACTCAATTAGGACTTATTGTTTATGCCCAGATTGCCAAAACCTTTTATCTCACAATACATAAAGATAAATTAAGTAAAACCTTATATTTTTAGGTTACATGAACTTTTTAAATATATATAATGGCAACCATTTAAGTATATTTTTGTATCTGCAAATTTTTCATTAATAACCCTCTTGATGAAAACTTTACTCATTAACAATCTTCCAAATTTCAAAAGATCTCAATTGTTTTATGTAGAAGATAGCGTGTTTTTAATATGCATTCCTTTGGTTTTGGTTATTTGCAGTTTAAAAAAAAAGAAAAACATTACTTTTATTAGGTACAATTGTTTTCCAATTCAATAAAATTTATAATCCTGGCTTATGTTAATATTTTGTTTTTTATCTCATGCTTACATTTTTTTTTCAAAATAATTTGTAGCAACTAATCAAGTTCCAATGTTTAGTACTTAGTAATTGAATTTACCTTTCAATTTATAGTTTTTGCATACAAATCTGTGTAAACTTCTTTATTGGAGTAACATAGAATTTAGCAGACAGAGTTTTTATTTTTTTAAATGAATAAATGCCTTGGTAATATAATTTTCCACATCAAACATATTAGTTCTTTGAATTTACTTTGCCAAAACATTTATAACTTTTTAGACTGGAAAAGATTACTTAAAACATTCTAGCGGATACTTTTCCAGAGGTTGAATAATTGAATGTCGTAAAATGGAAGCTTGCCTGTGTGTGCCAAATATACTTTCTCACTCACCCTGCCAAGTTACCGGCACTCGTAATAAAATCATCCAGATCAATAAGATGTTTACATAGATAGCATTTATTTGCATTCAGAACAATATTATGCTCTAGAACTTTGTACAGTTCATAAGTTATTAATCCATGGGAATTTTTTGCTATAATATTTCTACAAAGAACTGGTCAATTTTTAAATGGCTGCCTTGCCAACCTTCTTATGTGTAGCAGCATAATTATTCATCCTTTCCTCAATGAGAGGTCTGAAGTGTCGGATCAAACCCTGAAATAAAGTAAAAATTAAATGGCAACTTTGGCAAAAGAAAATGATGTTAAAAATTTAACTATGTATTATTATTTAAATAAATTAAAAATTATATCAACCACTAAACAAATCTTATATAATACATTAAAAAAATTACAGTACCTGTACAGGCCATGCTGCACCATCTCCTAAAGCACAAATTGTGTGTCCTTCAATCTGCTTACTGATTTCATATAACATATTGATTTCATCAACTTGTGCACTGCCCTCAACTGGAGGAAAAAAATATAAGAGGTGTTTGTTTGTCTTTTGACATTCAACAAAAATCAAACAACTCAGCTAAAAAAAAGAGACTTATCCTGTATTTAAAAAAGAAAAGGATATTTTGCATACAAAACTTTGTTTATTTTAGTTATGTTGTTAAATCTATCAATCATGAATAGACATAATGTATCTAAAGTCAAGATTCCTTAAAGAAAATTAAATTTATGCATTTCGGAGATTGAAATAAGCAGATTACAGTTTAATTTCTTACTATGACTGCTTATATGCAATAAACAATTTCAAAATAACTCGCAACTTTGTTCTTTCCCTGTAAAATTTTAAAGAATGTATTCTATGTTCATTGCTCTTTCATTAAAAAAAAAAAAACTGCAAGCTTATTGATTTCAGCATGGTTTTAATGCATGTTTAAAAGGTTTTTCTATGTTTGGCATTATTATAAACCTATAAAAAATATTTCTCTATGCATGACAAAAAAATAAAAACAGGTTCTACAAATTTTAGATGCAAGAACTTTTTTTTTTCTCCCTTATTAAACAAAGTGTTTATTTATTATTATTATTTTATCAAAGCATTTGTTGGTCAATTTGCCTTCAAGTTAAATATTTATTATAAAATCAATTTAATCTTCCATCAAATAAAAGGAGATGACTATAAAAAATATTAAGATTAAAATGAGATCTGCTATGCATATTTTAATGTATCATGTCTTATCATCATTTCTTAAATGGCCAAGCATCATGTGGTCATGCAAATTAAATTATATTTTTATCCATTTTAATTGTTTCATTGAATTAGTAACTTTAGTATTTCAAATGATAAATAAATACTTTGTCCCACTTTTATTGTTTAAAAAAATATCACATTTCCTATTTATTTCATTTCATATAATCACATACATACTCAAAATGGCATTTTTCTAGGTTTTATTTGCTATAGTAATGGACATATTTTTTAACCAGAGCTTTAGTAAATGCAATGGCAATGCATTATTAAAATCTGATTTTTTGAGATGCTCGTTCAGATAAAAATTTTATTTATCGCCTATGGATTTTTGTGAAGCCAAAAACCTCACATTTTGACATGATAGTAACAGCTGTGTATATTATTTCAAACAGAAATTTTTAAAAATCTGAATTAATAATAGTTTGAATGATTCAAACAACTTACCAAATCTGTTCATAATTTTGTACATCCAACCAACGCCTTCACGACATGGAGTGCACTAAATTTTTTTTAAAATGAAAACAAACCTTATATGAATGATAAAAAATATTGATGCACAGAAAAAAAAATTTGCTGCTAGGGTACTTAAATTTAACTAATTTCTTTATTGCCAATAGATTTTACAGGTTTGTTAATGAGCTTATATGGAATAAAATTAATTAATTGATAAAATTTGACTAAATATAATTTAGGGGCGAAAACTTAATTTAAAACATTATTCATTTTTCGTCTATGAAAAATAAATAAACTTCTTTTAATATTTACTTATTGAATCAATAAAAAAAATTGCATGCACATATGGAAATAAAATTAAAAATCCAATAAGGAAATAAATAGTCCATTTTTAATTTGTCATATGATTAAATCAAAACCTATCAAATTCATAACACTTTAATAAAAATAGCAAAGATTTAGTAACTCATTCGCAATGGATTTAAACGTGGTAATAAACCCTCAACCCCAACAGACAGTTAAGGTTTGAAATTTTTTTTAAATAATGGTGGTTTTTTGCTATTATGGCAGTTTAGCAACTCATTGGCCCATCAAATTTGGCAATTAAGATCAACGGGCTAATTCTTACGTACCGAATTTTTTAATCATTCAACAGTAGATCACAAATTGAAAAAAAAATCTATTTCAACAAAAATATCATAATATAATTCAAATAGAAAGCTCTTTTTCCATTTATAAACTTAGCTTATAAGTGATATATATATATACAACAGATATCATTTTATATATTTGTTTGAAATTTCATATACTTTTTTCAATTAAATCTGAATTAAATACTTAATTTTTCTACAGGTCTCAAGAATTACCAAAAATTTCAAAATATATCACTTACTTGACCACAACTCTCATGTTTGTAGAACTCAATCAATCGTGCAATAGCTTTAATAATATCTGTCTGCTTATTCATCACAATTACAGCAGCTGTTCCCAAAGCAGTTTGAGCACCAACTAACCCATCGAAGTCCATCAGAACATCCTCACAAACTCTAAAATGAAACTTATATCAGATTTTGTTTCATCTGAAAATTTCAATAAAAATGATTTATTTATAAAATACAAAAAATATAAATATTTTATAAATAAAAATTTATGCCAAATTAAAAATTAAAGATTTAAGTCAAATTTTGGGCACATATAATTTTTGCTATGCCAGAGAAAAAAAGCAGATAATATGTATATGTGCATATATATATGTATGTACCTTATACATATTAAAGCTTTGAGCAACAAACAAGAAACATAGTGAAAGATAAAAGATCTAAACATTACCAAACAAACAAAAATGCAAGTTCAACCCCAAACTATTAAAATGACTAATTGTATTCTAAATTTCAGCTTGTGATGTTTTTATGTCATTAAAATAGGTAAAAAGCAAATGTGAAATAATTACAAGAGAGTAAAAACTTACATTAATCATTTATCAAGTTCATCGAATAATGATGATATGCAGACATAGATTGATATTCTTTAATAAATATTTTGAAAAATTAATTTTTTTTTCATTTAACGTTGAAATGTTTGCTATATTTCTCATCATCATTCCATTAATCTATCAATTCTTGGTGTTCTATTCATAATAGAGTCACAATTTACTTCTGTAAATAAACCAAAAATATTCCACTGTTTCTTTTTAAAAAATCAATATGAATTATCTAACTACTGAATGCATTTCAATTGGCATATATCACTCATTTATTAAACTTAAAAATCAAATTGTCAGGGTTTTTTTTTTTTTTTTTTTTTTTTTGCTTTGAGTTATGTTTAAAGTAAATGCAATAAGAATATAGATATATTTATTTTATATATTTTTTATAATATATTTTTAATATATATATATATATATATATTATTTTTAGGCATTTTGATGGATTTTAATATCAACCTATAAAGAAAGACTTTTTACTAGTATTTTTTGATAAAATTTCTTTAAAAAATAAAATTATCAAAAAATTTGGATTTAATTTAACTACTCTTCACCTGAGAATTTTTAATGCAATTTAAAAGTAATTTATTGTATTTTGAATAAATTGTACTTGAATTAGTTAAGACTAAAAAACCCAAATAGATTCTTCTATACACTATTTGCCAAAGTCAAAGTGTGTTTAAGATAGTATTCCAGATGGTTATATATTAATTTTCTCCAGTTTGAGAAAGAAATCTAATTATTTCAAAGGAAACTTTTTCTCATGAACTATCATTTCAAATAATAAGATGATAAATGAGCTTTTTTTTTTCAATTTCATATCAGTAATCATGAGCAACATAGCAATAAAGGACTCCTAAATTCCTACATTTATATCGTTTGCAGTTTAAAATTCTTCATGTCCAATGTTGTTTCAAACTAATACAAAGAAAAGAAATAATCCCAAATCTTTTGTCTGATTTCTCCTATTTAAAATGCATCTTCCCTACAAAAAACCTGTTTCTATAATCCCCAACGTAAACATAGATATTTGTCTGGAAGTTTTCTTGTGGTGGACACATAGTATATTTATCTTCATAAAAATAGCAATACAAACTTCTTTGGAATAACAGGAGTAGATGAACCTCCAGGAATTATTCCCAGCAAGTTATCCCATCCTCCTAAAACACCCCCTGCATGCCTCTCGATAAGTTCTTTCAAAGGAATAGACATCTCCTCTTCAACAGTACAAGGATTGTTCACATGCCCAGAGATATTAAACAACTGCAACATAATGACTCCACTATATACTTAAAAAATACAACATAATTTAATAATGACAAACAAAATTACCTTAAAATACAAAAACAAAAATAATTTCACAGGATATATTATATAGAGAGAGAATGAAAGTTAAAATTATTAACGTATTCTAACTATAAAGCTTACATATAAAACTTACCATTTACATTTATTTTTTATATTCTATTACCCAGACTTTTTAGATTTAAAAAAATAGATGATTTTACTTAAATTCAAAGTTTTAGACAAATGCAACTTAAAATTAAGTAGAAACAAGATATTTTAATAAGAAGTTAAATATTATTTAACTCCATGTAAAATGAAACTATTTTGATAATGATTTGCAACATTTTTTTATATCTATATTTGCATCACTATACCCGAATACATCATTGCTGTTTCTATTACAATATAGACATTTCTTCAGCTGCTTTGTTATTAATAACTGTCATTAGAAGTTGAAAACTCTAATAAAGCTTGATAATTCAACATTTATTTTTATTTATTTCACTCTTTTTTAAAAATATATTATGAAGTAAATTAGAATATTACATTAGTTATTATTAATATATCAGATGTCAACAGAAATTACATTGATTACTGTAACAGTTTAGATATGATACTGATATTTGCAAGATTAATTACATTTATTACCTTTGTACCAGAATTTCTGGGTCTACCAAATGAAGCAAACCAAGCTCCTCCTCGCCTGCAAATAGTTGGAGCAACAGCAACAGTTTCAACATTGGCAACAGTGGTTGGACAACCAAATACGCCAACATCAGCAGGGAATGGTGGTTTCAGTCGAGGCTTACCCTGTTTGCCTTCCAAGGATTCAATTAAAGCCTACATTGAAAATATAATTGAAAACCCTTAGATTCATTGAATTAAAAGAATTAAAAATAAAAAGGCTGATCATAGTGACTTTAATATAGAGAACTAATTATACATTTAACCGGCGCAATGAATTTATTAAAATAAAAATGAAAAACAATAATGAGCTTAATAAAAGTAATTATATTTATAACTAACAGTTCTTCAACTGCAAACTTTTATCTACACACAATTCTACTTAAATCTACTTAATAAAACTGTTGATTTATGCATAAGTAGACACATTTGTAGTATACAAGTATATACATAAGTAGATACATTTTAAACTTGATCCAAACTTTTATAGTTACTTAAGAATAAATAAAAATAAAATCTAACAAAATATTCTATCATTATTGTTCCCCATTAAACATAAAACAATTCAATTAGTCCAGAGAATAGAAAACTGTTATCATATTCTTGTAATAATATAATAGACACTAAAGAAATAATAACTCATGTTATGCCTTCACGCAATTCTGTAATTTTTCCAGCCTTTGGAATTATATCTGTAGGAATTTTGCAATTAATTTGAAAGAAATTATATTAATTTTAGATTCAACTTACTGTTTCTTCTCCACAGATATAAGCTCCAGCACCTCTATGAACAAATACATCAAAATCGTATCCAGATCCACATGCATTTCTTCCAAGGAATCCAGCCTGATAGGCTTCTTTAATGGCTACTTGCAGATTAGATGCTTCATTATAAAACTCTCCACGAATATAAATATATGCTGCAATGACAAAGATACAAAATGATATGGTGCAATTCATCCTATTTGAAGTACAAATTTTACCATTCATAGATCTTATGGAAAAACCTGTCATAACGAACATGGAAAAAGTACAGCATGTTTTGAATAAATTAGGCTATAATCAAATTTATAGTGAAAAGTTATTAACTATAGTTAAATTTATAACGAAAGATTACATTTGTTCCATAAAATTTTAGAATTAATCAACTTTAATATTTTTTAACTAAAATCTAATAGCAAAAATAATTAGAAACATAATGGATATGATGAAATTTACAAGAAAAAATATAAACCAGAAATAGAACAAAAGCAATCCTTTTGTTTAAAAAATAACAAAATGCAGTGATTTTTAAAACCTAAAAAAATTATTAAAGACAGATTTTTTTCCAGGTATTAAATAAATAGTAAAGTTGGCATATCTATATTATTCCTAGAATTCTTATAATTTTAGAATTTATCATAATTTTAATTTTCTACTCATTAACTTTTTACATAAAGTCATTGACACACTAACAAAAAAAGTTCGTAAGATTTTTCAGAAGTTAAGATAACTGAAATATCTAATACCTAAAGATTACAAAAAAAATTTTTTTTTTTAAATCTAAAGTAATAATTTTTACCTGCTCTTGCTCCCATAGCCCTTCCAGCAACCAAGCATCCTTCTACAAGTTTATGTGGATCATGCCTCATAATTTCTCTGTCTTTACATGTTCCTGGTTCACCTTCATCAGCATTTACTACAAGATACTTTGGCCTAGGGGCAATGAATTCAGTTAACATAAGAGTAAAGCTGACCAATAGCATCATACATCTCAAAAAAGTTGTTATGCACTTTAGTTATAATACAATCTTTCCTACGAAAAACTACATAGCTACTGCCATCAGCTACAAAATGTTATTAATAACATAATTTGGACATAGAACACTAATATGCATATATATGTAAATTTGTGTTAGTCTCCTTTACAGCAAATCACTATAGGAACTAATGAGCATTTTTAAACAGTCAATAACAATGCCTTTCATTATGATTATGGCATTCAAATTATTTTCATTATTCCTATTATATAATCTTTTTATGAAAAATTTTGTGGTAAAGAATTATTTTAAATGTTTAAGTCAACACAATTTCTCCATTTTGAAGCAATTAACTTTAATTTAATTAATTACTAATTTCAGATGCAAAGACTGAAGCTTTATATAGTTCACTCATTCCAAATGCTTTTCTTTTTGCTACATAATTCATCATAAAGATATGTGTTATTGCTTCATCAACAATATGATTTTTTTTTTCTTTTTAGTGCATTCTTTTAATGAATTTTGCTAAATTCCATAGCAAAATATTACATTTTTTTATCCTTTTCAGTTTTTTATGAAATAATTTTTAAGAATTCATTCAAGACAAAATAATAAAAAAAGAATTGGAAAATTATGAATATAATGCAAGGCTTAAAATAAGATTGGTTAAATTACCAATATTTCCTTTATATTATAATTTTTAAAAATATTTATTTTGAAATGTTTTACTGAGGAAAAAAAGAAAACTTAACTACATATAAAATGAAAAAATGAAAACAGATTCAAAATCAGTAAATAATATAGCCGAGAAAAGCATCAAATAGCCAATACTAAAGAGGAGAAATTATATTAGATAGTTAAATTATTAAAAATGGTACAGTTTGTGTGAAAGTCAAATAAAATGCCTTTGATGAATTCATATGGTACAATTTAATTTAGTAAGAAAATATAAATTTGAAATAATTTTTCTCTGCAATGAGTGCTAATATAGGAAAATAATGGAATTATTCAAATAAATTCAAAATGAATTTGCACAAAGTAGTTACACAATGTAAAGGAATTATATGCATTCAAAGAATTAGATTACACCCAACTACTCATATTGTGAAGTAACAAATATATTATACATAGAAATAGAATAACTACAAATGAAAAATTTACAACATATATATATATATATATATATATATATATATATATATATATATATAAATTAAGAGGAATATCTTACAAAGCAAGATAGGTTCTGTTACATTACCCTGTAATGAATACAATCTGGTTAGAGGTCATTGCATACTCTGTTTCCTTTAGAGTATAGAAACCGGTTTCTCTCTTCAGAATCATAGATTGATTGTGCTGCAGATAGTCCATCATATGTATTTTTAAAAAATAAAATGCAGAGGAAAAACTTTCCAGTTACAGAAAATGGTAGGAAGACACTGCCAAAGCCAAGAAAAAGTTAAGTTAAAATAACTGCTTTGGGGACTAGGGTTAATTTCTCCTTCTGATTCTATAATTCTTATTTTGTATCATTATTGAATTTTATGAAACAAGACTTTTTGAATGTCTGTTTAAGTTATAGTCAAGATTCCAGCTAAGGTCAATCTATGAATCATAGTAATATAAGTTATTTCAGACATATTTTTATTAAAAATGTGCGCTTTTATTAAAATTTTCCATGCACTATAGCATTTTAATAGCAAACTGAACTATGATATTCTAATTTTGATGGGGTTAAAAATCTTATAAATAGAAAGAAATGCATCACCTTCCATCACTTGGTTTATTCATAAATCCCCATTTCATTCCAGTGGGGAAACCTGCACCACCTCTTCCACGTAGACCTGAATCCTTTATTTCCTTCAAGATCCAATCCACTCCTTTGATAAGGATTTCTTTTGTTTTATACCAATCCCCCTAATGAAAAAAAAGAGGGAAGGAATAAAGAGGAAAGGTTACTAAATAACTTTCAAAACATAAGCGAAAAACTGAAAGCATTTAAAATTGAAATGAATAAATTACCCTTGACAGAGCTCCTTTGATTTTCCAGTCATGTCTACCATATAAGTTAGTAAAAATTCTATCTTGATCTTTCAAAGGTCCAAATTTAGTCTGAATAACATAAAATCATACAGAATTAGAAATAATTTTAGAATTATTAATATCATATTTGTCCAGTCAATTCATGAATGTTATATTACATCTTATAATTATTGTTAATATCTCTTAAAATATTCAAAGAAAGTTTTAAATTACCAATGTTATATTTTCCTTTTCCAGGTTAGTGGCTTTTGTTTTCAAAATATTTATAGACCAATAATTATAGGATTTCAGCTTTAGATTTTAATAGATATAAAACTTTCATTTTTTGTTCATTTATTTATTTATTACTGTTGGGTGTAACTTTTATTTATATTTATGGATATGATTATATAAGCTTAGTGTCTATGAATATATTAAATACTTCATGATTAATCAGGACATCAGAAAATTGTTCCAAAAACTTTGATTAAAAGTTTTTCACTGTTCATTTATAGCTGAAAAATGTTTTTGCAATCTAAGGCATACGGCTCTACAAAGTAAGATAAAATTAGCATTTTTTAAATAAATTAAAAGAAAATTAATGCATTAAATTGATACATTTTTAAGTAAATGCTTTCATTTGATTACTTTATAATTAATAGTAATCCTTACTAATATTAAAAGATTATACAAAAAAAAACTATAACTTGAATTTATAACTTTAAACTTTTATTTTGCAATCGCATTTGGAATCATAATTTAAAAGTTGAAAATATATTTTAAAAAGTGAAATCAATTAACTATTAAATTTACATAAAGCAATAAGTAATGAAGTAAAAAAAGAAAATCAAGCCAGTATATTTTTTCACTACATAACATTTGTATACCTTCGTAGGTGTTTCAGTTGATGTAGAATTCCATCTAACCAAAGTACTC
Source organism: Argiope argentata (assembly GCA_026289955.1). NCBI lineage: Eukaryota > Metazoa > Arthropoda > Arachnida > Araneae > Araneidae > Argiope > Argiope argentata. The sequence continues at coordinate 2,838,012 of JAOUZG010038029.1, read as the reverse complement.
AATGGGCTTGCATTAAGATGCCCTGAAATTTCAACACAAATTTATAGCTAATGATGCATTCAAATCTCATTTAGAAATTATGAAATTCATTTGAAATTAAACTGTGCAATTTTCTAATTGTTGACTAATAAAAATCATTTTAAATATTAAAGCAATATATATTATCTAAAATATCAACAAAAAAAAGTTTTATCATTAATAATTAGAATAAATAAAATACACTGTCCAAAAAAAATTCCAACCCATATTGGTTGCCATTTCAATTTATTATATATATATATATATATATATATATATATATATATACATGTCAGTGCCCTTGAATAAGTGTTATATTTTAAGTGTTGTAATTGTCAGATGAGTAGAATATTAAAAATAACATAATAAAACTTGAAGAGATAATAAAAAACAACATTAAAGGAGACCTTACATTTATGACAATGAATTAAAAAAAAAACTTTTATATCCATATTAATATTAAACATACACGTCCGCTATTTTAAGGGGTGGGAAGAAAAAATAATTGAAAAATCAACAATAAGAATGTTTAATAACCAGAATAAGTGCTTTAAACTATTAACAGAACATAAAATAAATAACTTTAAAATAGTGCATTTAAGTCCAAACTATCAAAATTAAATATTTTGATACTAAATATTTGATTAAATATTTTGATTTCAAAATTAAATATTTTGATATCATTCACGTTTAAAGAAATCACAGAGTTTGCCCTAAAAATATCTAATTATTTACTTGTTTTTTAAAGATTTTAACTTAAAATCTCTCATAATTCTCACAAATATATTTTCTTAGAAGAAATTTTATGCTAAGGGTTTTAATTTTTTTAACCACAATACACTTTTCAAAAACATATTTAAAAAAAACAATCAAACAATAAAATTATTTATATCTAGTAATTCATTGTTTTGTAGAACACTTCTATTCTGTAATTACTTTTAAACAAAAGTGACACAAAGATCGGAATACAAAATATTAGAAAATTTTTAAAAAAATGATTTAAGTTAGATATCTTCAAAAATAGTTAAATAAAAGAAAAGTTTTTGTTTAAAAGAAAAAATTTTTGCGTCGAACAATTGAGAGAAAGTTATGTAATTGCCCTCATTAAAAGCAGACAAAGTCATCATATCCATGCATAATATAATTACATATGTTAATAGAGAAAAATTAAAATATTATTTTAGATTTTCTATTAAGAAATATTAAATTTATTAAATGTAATAATTCACCTTTGTAAAGGACACCGTTTACAGCCAGACGAGCTCCAGTGGCCATCGTATATCGAAGTTTTGTTTTGGTAGTTTGATTTGTAATAATATACTGCCACCAAAATAAATGGTTTTTAGAAAACTCTTTCGAATATTATCAGAATATCGACATTAACTAAAAAATTCTTATAGTTATTTATTTTTTTACAGATAAATATAAAAAAGTTTTTTATCATGATACCCGCTTTAAAACTGTCATAATTTAGAATAAAATTTGTTTCAATGAGAAATGATTAAATTTGTTTTCATGAACAGCTGAAAGATTTTTCAGATCTGCGAAGTAAATAACATTGTAAACATCCAGTAAGAAAAAAGTTTCAAATTTTGTGGAGTCAGTTTATTTTCTAATTGCAAAGAAAGAATTTCGGTTGACTGTATAGAAGTGCTGTCAAAGTTCGGTTAATTAATTTTGTTTCATTCTTTTTTCTTATGTATTGACTTCTGGACCTTTTTATAAGCTTTTCTGGTTCAATTTCTTGTATTTGTGTCTATTTATTCAAGAGCTGCAAAGTCTCAACATTTAATGTTTCGGACTCGACAGCTGAAATTGATTCTTTTATACAGACAACATCAAACTTTAAAATGCATCCGACTAACGAAAACTTCTTTGAGTGGAAAACCTCCAAACGAATTCATTATTCATATTGGGTAAAGGCAATATGAAGCAATACACATAATTATTTCCAACAAAGATGCTGTATCTATAATCCCTTGACTGAACCCATTCCTTTTTCAATCCTACTTTAAACGGCAAAAAAATCGGCACAGTAATATTTCGAATTTCAAATTTACAAGGGAAGGAAAAATCATTTTTTCAACTTTGGATCAAGCGTCAGTTGCCCAAATTCTAAACGTAGAAAAAATCCTTGGCATCCCCGTTTTGACATGATGACCAATTTAAAATTCCAGAGATGTGCATAATTTCCCGTCATTTGGGAAAATTTGACTGCTAGATTTTTAATTTTTGACATACCCTCTCAAACTTCGCTTGATGGACTGGCTGAAGAAATGACCCATAACAATGATGTCAAAATAGTTAAAATGAGAAAATTTACCAAATTCATCTAGATCCGATATTCTTTCCCACCTACAGAATCATTAGGGGAAAAAAGGAAATACGTATGACAATATCAAAGAGGAAGGCAGAGAAGGTCTCAATTACGTGACCATATGTGCCGAGCATCTGAAGTATGAAATCGAAGCTCTGTCATGAATACTAATTTTTCTCATAACCGGATCTCAAATTTTTACTGGAATGGATGAGCAATCACAGGGGGGGAAAAGACCCTACTCTTTTTTTGATGTGGAGAAATTGTATGATGAAAATGGACGTCGAACCATGTACTCCTTTTTCTCAAATGACGTCAACTACTTCGTTTGATTATTGTTTTTAACAAAAACTTAAGACTAATCTTACAAAACACAGCAAACATCCAGAGCTATCACGCCAGCAGGTGTAATCCGCGATCAAACCTTGAGAATTCACTCTGATAGAAGCAAAATGGTGTCTGGGAGAACTGGAATTGACATATTTTTAAAATCATGTAGAGGGGAACCAACGTATTGTTTTAGAAACTCAGATCATAGCTCAGTTTTTCGATGTTAACTTCTTGCTATTAATAAAGCTTTGGACCTTGCCTTGGGAACTAATAATTTTCAAATTTGAATCCTCAGACATCAACAGCTCATTGCAATATTTAAAGGAATGACCACACATTCTTGACAAGTTGTGCCAAGACATTAAATTAACCACATTCGCAAGGACTGGGTCAGTGAGTATATAGTGGATTCCTTCTTACTTGGGTATTCATCGAAATAAAAGGGGTATCATTAATCTATCTCTGCTATTTAACTGACCAATCACACAGAGACAGTCAGTTGACGTCATTTGTAAGAACAATGGATTTACTAAAACAATGAAAAATTGTCGAATTCGAAGCTTTTCAGAAATAATGATGCCAAGTTATTATAATAATTATATTAAATATTAATTCTTCTTAGTAATAATTAATTATATTACTTAAAAAAAAGTTTTTTCAAATAGCAAGCTATTTGACTTAAATCAATCAAACTGAAACTCTTATTTGTTTTTAAGCAAAATCCTGTTATCTAAGAGATGAATATCCAGGATTATGGATTCCCAGATTCAGATACTTATGATGATCAAGTGGATATTTGAGGATAGAATGAACCTAAACATCGAAATCGCAATTTACCACTTCTGTATAAGATTCAATTATTATTCAATGAAACACACAATTCAATGGTCATCAAGTTATCCTGCCAATTCTATTTTTACTGAAATTTTAGAAACTATAGAGCAATTAATGAACTTGCAGCGCTAGGAAAAAAAATTCAACTGTTTTTAGCACATGGTTTTTCTGCATTTTAAACTTTAAAAGAATTTGTATATCAATTCTCCAAAAATTATAGCCAAAAGAATAGCGAAAAAAAAATCAAATTAAAACAAATCTCAATCGGAAAATTGTATTGGCTTAGAATCCAAGGCATTCAATAATTGTTTGGAATGAAACAGCTAATTATCACTCCAAAAAACGGTCCCGGAGTCTTACCCATATTTTGAGTAGATTATTGTTCAAGATATAATATTTTATTATTAAAAACTCTTTCTCCAAAACATGCATTAAATTTATTAAAATAGCAAGTACTTATTAAAACTGCAGTGCGTCCCACAAATTTATAGACAACAATTCTTTCAAAGCATTTATTTTACAGTTCAAAGAAGATATGCAACAAATAAATAATATCAAAACAATTATATTATTAAACAAAATTAAAATCGGCAATCATAGGATTTGGGACAAAAATTAAAATTAACTGTCTCCAAAACTTATTAGCACATCATTTTTTTTCTTTAATGTGCAAATTTTTCAGTCGTTTTTAATTATTCTAAAAATTTGATTAGGCATACTCAAAGCTCGAGTTTGAAGAAATTCTGGTTTTAGAGAAAACCAACTTCATCCAGTTTGTTTCTTTAGATTTTTCACTATTGAAAATTGACGGCCATTAATATCTACGTTTCTAGCTAATGTTTCCAAGAGGTTCTTCGTAGAGTTCAGGTCAGGTCCTAGGACTGGTCAATCCATAACAAATACTCCATTTTGTTAAACCATTGTATTGGAGATTTTGAACTTGAATGGGGCAATTGTCTTGTCATATTCAATTGCAGCCACCTAGAAACTTTCAAATGGAAGTAATTCAGGGTTGCCACTCAAATATGGGAAAAAAAAATCCTTGTATTTTCCCTGTACGTATACTCAAGATACGTGAAAGACTGCGAATAGCAAACACGAGCCAGTTATATGGATGGAACTTTGTTTTAAAGAGTGGAACAATGAAGCAGCAATTAACATTATTTGAAATAATAGCATATTAAAAGAAGGTTTATTTTTACATCCAGAAAAACCTACACACGTAATTTATATTTATCTAGAATTTAGCCAGACCGAATTCAGGTGCAAGAGTGGGAGGGGGGATATATAACCTCTCATCTGTTTTAATTGTAAGTCACACAAAATTGAGGATTAGGTCTGTGCCAATTTTAGATTTATTGAAAAAAATCGATGCTTTTTAAAAGTTTGGTTTTCCGAAGCCAGTTTTTGAAAAATATTGATCTATCGAAATCATGAATAATAATTCATGATACAATTAGATATTTACAATTAATTTGCGTTTTGGTTCCAGGCTAGTGTTTACTTTTGTTTCGTTTCATTCGCAGAGCCCAACTTAGCCTAGCTGGGGCTCAGGGCAAAAACTTCTTTGGGGCTCCCTCTGCTTTACTACTTTAATAATGAAGAAAACTCATTAAAAAAGGAAACGTAAAATAGAATTTCTATTCGATTTGGGGGCCCAAAGCAACTGCCCCATAAGCCCCTGCTTTAGTCAGGCCCTGTTCATTCGTTTCCCCATTCATACAGAATTTTATTTTTTTTATATATATTTTTAAATACTATCATATTCTAATATATAAAAGTACTGGTTTTAAGCGTCATTCTGGAAAAAAACTGGATGATACCATTATGGACAAATAATTGTGGGGGTAGGTTGAGGGTTGTCATTTGTTTAATCGCTAAATATCCATCGTCAGAAATAATTTGCTTTGAATAAGCGCACAGTTTCTCAAATAATAAACTATATATGGTAGGCTAAACACCACATTCAGAAGATTGAATGTTGCTAATTCTGGCCGAGAAATGTATTCTATTTTTTCGCACTGTTACAGAAGTCTCGCGAACGCATATTAGCTGCAATTCAGGAATCTTGTGGAAAAAGAACAGCTGTCTTGTAAATCGAAACTAAAATGATCCATACAAAAAATAAATAAATAAATAATTAAAAAGGGAGGGGGAGGGGAGAAGGAAAATGTGCAGGTTTCCCCATTACAAAATCGTGGATAGTATTGTTTCGTTTTCGGAAACTATGACTACGATCTTTTATTCTCACACTCATTAGAGATCAGCACTATTTGGATGGGAAAAACATAAAAAAACTGAAAATTCCTTTCTTTTTTTTTTTAACATTTTCAAACTACCCCTGTTTTTTTAAACGATTCTTAAATTCCCTGTTCTCTTGAAGAAATGACAACCTTGTAACTAAACTTCAAGCGTTTTCTTTTAATATTTGGGGCGTTGAGGACCTTTTCAAAAAGCAACATCGGTAGTTCCATTATAAGAAAATGATTCTCAAGCTATGAGTAACCCTACTCCTTGTTGTCTGATGAAAAAAATCAACGATATCCGAATACTTATGGATATCACGCCTTCAATATATTCAACCATTCATCTATTCAATTCATATGATTTCGAAGTCCACTGAGCCAATACCTCCTAAAGTACAACAATAATAAATATTCTGGAGTCTTTCAATAATTTTTTTTTTCAAAAATTAGGGAGAGTCATTTGCAAGGAATAAAAATTTCATTAATTTGCTGAATTTGAATTCCATTTCATTAAATTATAAAAAATATTGCATATTATCTAGAGATATTAAAATACATTGGTTTAAGGAAGACATAAGTGAATAAAATTTCAATCTTTTCACGCAGCAGGAAATGGAGAAATATCAACTATAAATATGACATAAGTTTTATAAAGAATGCAAAAATAATGAAGCCATTAGTTTTAACAATATTCCCTTCTTGTTTAAATGAATTCCATCATAAGTATAAAAACAAAAATATTAACTCAAAAATTATAAATCTTTGTATTTCAACAAAAACCGGAGAGAAAACATTACTAAGCAAATATGGTGGCTTTTGATATAAATAAGTTAAATTCATCATTTGTAAGTGAACAAGAAACACACAAATAAAGATATAATTTTTTTTGTATTGTTTTATTTTAAATCAAAGATAATTCTGTAGAAATGCACACTATATTATGTCAGTATTTTAACAACTAATAATTATCTTTTTAAATTGGATGCATCTTTTCTTTTATATTTTAAGAATCAAAATACAAGATGATTTCTGCATAAAAATAAGTTATTTAATCATTTCTAGGAATTATGACATAAGTTCAGTCACATTAATTCTTTATCATTTAGGAGATTAAAACTTTATCTTTCCAAGTGTAGTAAGGTAAAAAATTATAAATATATAGTCAAAAAATAGAATAGTAAATGTTTAAGCTCAGCTTGTTAGCAATAAAATTGTTTAGAAAAAAGATACGAAAAATGAGGCGCAGGAAGTATTTAAAATAATACTTACTGAAATACAAGATTTAATACAACCAATTAAAAAATCTTTAAAAAGCAAATTTTCATATAATTTATTTTGAATATTAATTTTTTTAATCTTTTTTATGAGAATAATGATAGACAAAACAAGATAAGTAAAAAATTTCACATAGAAGTTTCCAATGAAATACAAAATATATATCAATAGAACTACATCCTAATCTTGCGATCTTCTATAACTGACATTAGATTAATTCTTTTGGATATGAAACAATTTGCTTCTTACTTTATACCTTAAGGAAACAGCAGCCTCTTACTCTAAGGCATATTTCAAAGAGAAAGTCTCATTTTATACATACTGAAAGTGGATTCTTCTTGGGAAGAAATTCATCGTACACTTCTAATGTAGTCAAAAATAAAGTCTAATCTAAAGTTTATACTTCTTTGACACAGTAATAAATACTGCAATTCCGAGAATAATATTCAAATAAACAATACAATTATTATACATAGGTAAAGAATAGAGCCTATTTCAGCAGTCCAAACATACAACAACTCAAATAAAGGTATTCAATTTAGGACATCTTTGCAGTAGAAAGCAATTTCTTAAAATTAATTTTTCATTAAGATTTCTTTCTTTTTTGACAGCTAGACAATATTTAATATAGATCATTTCATATTTAATTGGTTCTCAAAGATGCCACTTTGTTTTAAATCACAATGCCATCTTCTCTGATTTTCAATTTTTATTCAATGCATTTTGTTTCAAGTTAAATTAGATGATATACAAAGAAAAATAAGTACAAACTTTTCTTAACAAAATTATTCAATAAGAACATTGGAGATCTTAAATGTCTCTTAAAATTCTGGAAGCTAATTTAATAGCTTTTAAATGTAAAGAAAATTTTAGATTCTGTAGGCTATTTAGAGGAATACTTGATGGTAATTTAATATGTTCATTTCGCTCAACAAATTCTTTTAAAACAGAGGATTACTAATAAGTTGGTGATAGCTATTTTAACAAGCAGGTAGTTTTATTTTTATAGTGAGACACAAATTCATTCCTAGGGAAAAGAATTCTTCGATCTAAAATTTCCTAGTAATTTAATGCAAAAAGACATTGTTTTGTCATACATTAGTTAACATACTAGTGAATATAATATGATCAGCTGTGACTTGAGACTATGTCTATTTATAAACAAAATATTGATCCTCAATAAATTTATTTACTTTGCTTTTGTATTTGTTTCAAAATAGCCAGAGATTTCTTTTAAATCAAATTACTTTGTTATTTCTTAATATTATAGAGAATCTAGAAATCTACCTCCTCAGTAATTATTACAATTTTATGTTTCTAGGATGAGAACCATCTTTGTTATATATATATTTTAAAATACGCATTAAAAAATCATTTATTTGCATATTTATTCAAACATTAACACATTCATAAATACTTTAAAAATAGAGTTACCAATGTCATACATTTATCTTTTGTGTTAAAGTGATTTTTATTTTGAAATAATAATAGAACAACATCCTAGTGGGTGTGGTAAAAAACAACAACACATTTTTGTAATGATTTTATTGATAGATATAGCTGTCACTTGTACTTAACAACAGAATATTTGACTACTATAATCATACTGTCCATCAATGTGTTAACACTTAGAAAAAAATTAATACATCACATACAGAAATACATGTAAAGCTCAGTTAAAGAAATATATGATGACAAAAAAGCATGCATTATCTAATTCAATTTAAAGGTAGATTTTAATCTTATTTCATAAAATTCATAAATTTTGAATATATAATTACAAAATAGATATTTTGCATAAATCTGTGTTAATTATATTGCAATAAATTAAATTCTCTAATTGCAATTTTTCATTATTTTTCTTATTTTGCTTTTTTGAACAAGGATCTTGAATAATATGAAAAGTGCTTTTTAACTACAAAATATAAAAGTCATATTTAGCTTAAAAAAAAAGATAAAACAGATTAGTACTTTAATGCAGCTATTCATTTTAACAGCAGTGTCTAATACAATCAAAATAAAAGTTTCTTAATCCATGGTTCACAACTATAAAGAAACCTAAGGGGAAAATCTACAGCTAAGAAAACTTTCAAAAGCTTAGTTTTTGATTTCCCAAATTTATTGTAAGAATATCACAAAAAATATTTTTACTTAAAAATATTTCATACAGATTCACAAAATTATTACCGTTTTCTCGGTTTTTAAAAAACTATTCAATTGTTTTTAATAATTGTTCAAAAGTGACATTTCATTTTCGGTACTTACATATTAGACCGTCCAACTTTATTGCCAAATTTGAAGTTATCGCCACTGAGTTGCTAAATCGCTAATTATGGAAATCCAGCAATGGTGTAATCTGTTGATTTTTATTGTCAAATTTATGAGATGAGTTACTAAACCATCAGAAAGACAGTTTAATATGTAAGTACCCCATTTTCTTATTTATTTTGGAATTTTTTAGCAACAAATCTTTTTTCATAGTTGAAAGAAAAAAAAAACCACAATAGAAATATGGATAATTGGAAAATATTTTGTATGCATAGGATTTCAAATATAGTTACAAACAAAACAAAATTTAGTTAACAAAATCTCATTTATTTACAGTAACATCTTGATATTTGATGATAAAAATTACTATTTATTTTCAATTAAAATATGTAACTAATAATTTCACACTAAATATTATGTTTTTAAAGCACACACATGTTTTTTTATAGAGTTTTTATATAAAAATTGTTTTTTACATGTTGGACAGGTAATAAATTTTTCAAAATTTGTGTGAGTCCCACAATGTTTTTTAAAATCTCGAAATTTAGAGAACTTCAGAGTACAAACTTCACAAGTATAAATTATATTACTATGTTGATTTTTCTTGTGAGTTTTAAGAGTTTTTTCAGATTTAAAAATTTTATAACACATATCACAAACCACAGGAGCAGAGGAATTTGTCTTTTTTTGAGATGATGATGGTGCTGATGAACTGATTTCATGGGAGTTATCTGGCACATATAAGAGAGAAGTCAAATTTTGAATGCATGAATCTTCTGATATAACACCATCTTCGTGCAGCTTTTTATGTTTATTTACATCAGCTTTTGTTTTGAAGCCCACATTGCATATATCACAAGCATGCTTATATTCATCATTCAAGACACCACCAAACTGCAATAATTTATTCACTAAAAATGTCCCCTCACAGCACAAATCACATTCATGTTTATCAAGATTTACTTTCAATTCTTTTATTACCTCTACTTCATCAGATGAGCACTCATCATCACAAGAGGCTGAAATATTATAAATATTATCTTCAGCTTTTCCATTTTGGTCATAGATAGTTGCCATATACTCCTCTATATCTATTTTAAAAAATGCAGGTTTTAAAATACAACTTCAGTTTTATCATTCATTTTTGTATTTAAAAATGAACAAAACATTAATCAGTACGATGAAATTTTTAAAATTTTGCTACAAAAAACCTCCAACTAAATTATTAGAGAAATGAAAACTATAATGTTAATTAAAATGTTATGAAAACAAAATAATTATAAGAAACTAATTTGCTTTCACATGTTTATTTTTTCCCGCAATTATGATACGATATGCTGAAAAGCACATGATAAAAATTGAAACAAATAACTTAAAATAATGACACAATTAAAATTAATTATCCGTATAATTAAATAAATTTATTATCCGTATATTAATAATTCGCATAATTAAAACTTTTATGCACAATTAAAAGAAATAAGCATTTTAAGCGGATCACTTACAATTTTTGTTATCTAGATAAATAAGGAGAAAAGTTTAAAAAGTTATACAAAAAAAATACATATTATATATGCCTGTTCGTAATATGTATACACAAGATATAAAATAATACCATCTAAATATCTCTATATATGTAAACATAAACTTTTAGTAACATTTTATACCTGGCATGGAAGATGTGTCACTACTCATGATTATATAATTATTTAAGAGATGTTATTTGTAGAATATGAACAGTTCTTAAAATAACTATTTATTTTTGACTATCAATTAAACTACATTGTCCCTACCTCGTTGATTTGAACAAATATCAAACCGCTTACTGCAGAAGCGGATAGCGAAAGAACGATCATGCAATGTTAACGGACTTAGAAATTTTCTGTAGAGGAATGAATGTTATTGCGCATGCTCAGATTTAACTGGAGGAAATGAGTAATATTCATTGTGTTTCATGATCGTTCTCTCGCTATTCGCTTACGTCAATACTAAGATCAGGATGAATTTTTTCGAATTTAGAAAATTAAAAATGTTTGAAATACTTCATCATTTCCAACTCCTTAAAAAAAAAATTGGAAACGTATTCTTAAATTCACTAAAAAAATATCGTATAAAAAAATCTGAACAAACTTTAAAAATAGGATTGATTTTTGGTTTCTTAAATATTTAAAAATTTAATGAAACTTCCTGAAAAATGACAGTAAAATTTATGTGTCTTAAGCACTGTATTAAAGATGTAAGTTTAAAAAGTATGATGTTTTTTTTTTGTTTTGTTTCTATATTTAAAGTAAAATAAGGATTAACCTTAATTTTTTTAAATAAAAAATGCTTTATTTAAAAATGTTGGAGATCAAATACCATTATCAAGAAATTAAGTATAATATAATTGAGATAACTTAAAGAAATTTATCTTCCTTTGAGGAAAGAAAAAACATTTTAAATAATGTTTTTTTTTTCAGAAAACATTATTTAAAAGGTTTTTTTAAAGGGTTTTTGAGCAATAAGGAAGTATAATCCATAGCAATTGAAGCTGTTGTTTTTCTTTATATCCTCCTTTTTTTTTAGTACTTTGGTTAAGAATATTTCCTTTCTTTTCCTTTTGAATGTGAGCTGATAAAAAATTACAAATTCTATATCTTATTTTTGTAACAATTTGAAAAGAGAATAAAAAAAATACTATGCTTATATATAATAATAAATATTCCAACTAGTATCTTTATCTTAATTTATAAAAACCAGGATTGTTTACATCATGTTTCCTAGTTTTTATAAGAATTTAATAAATCTGCATCTTAAAAATTTCATGTATTAATCCATGTATTTTTTAATGGAATAATATAACTATTTTTGAAATAAAAGTGCTTTGTGTGCATAATAATTAAAATATAATAAGTATGATACACCCTATCAAAGGAACAAAAATTTAATCTGAAACTTTTTTGAGAGGAGAATTTAAAGGAATATACTTATTCTGATTTAAATCATTCCTGTTTTATTTCAGTCTAATAAATAATTTTCAAGATAAAAAAATAATGATGAATTATGTTTCGCAACTCAGGTCTGGCAAAGGAAAAAAGCCATTTGCCATATTAACTGTGATAAAATTGAACTTTTCTGCAGCTGTATTCACCCTCCCTCTTCAGTGGTAAGGACTTCCTTTTAAAGAATATACAGATTTGATTTCTGTATATACTTTAAGTTTGATGAATACTCAAATTTTTATTATAGTAGCCTCAAAGATTAAAACATCAGTTTAAATTAACTATAAAATGCTTATCAAGAGAGGTAAAAGTAAAATTTTATATCACAC
>JAOUZG010038029.1:2803660-2820414 GCA_026289955.1 Argiope argentata | reverse complement strand
ACTGTCAGCAAAAGTCAAAGCAAGCAACAAAGAGAATTTTTTTTTTTTTTATTATTATTATTAGGCATAAACTTTAGAATCTGCCAGAATCAACCAAGAAAGCAACAACAGCCTTCACTTTATTGCAACCCTGTATGGAAAAGTCACAAATCCAATCCAATGACAACGGAATACAGCCCAACTTCGCCCGAAGAGCATCTCTAGCTATCTCAAATTTGCTACAAGAGAGAACAAAATGTTCACAAGTTTCTGGAATTTGACACTGGGTACAGTTTGGTGACTCAGCGAGCCTACATTTAAACAGAACTGCATTTACCGGAAGAGTCCTAGATATTAATCGGAAAATTAATACCTCATTTCGTCTAGATAGATGGAGTTTTTTAAATTTAAAAGCATCAAGCCATTTGTATTTCTCATAATATTTAGATTTCACCCATTCTAAACTTTGTTTATGCCTAACAATTTTATCACAACTCACGCCTATATCTTCAGGTGAGATCCAGTTACAGATATAAGGGGACATTAGAGCTTGCTTAGCAGCACTATCAGCCCTCTCGTTTTCAGTGATTCCCACATGTGCGGGAGTGTATATTAATTCCAAAGAGGAACAAATCTTTAACGCATTAAATATAATCCGGGCCACAAAAAGAACACTTCTCGGAGAATGGAAGTGAAGGCAACTCAGGGCCATTAAATTAGATAGACTGTCGGTCAGAAGAATATAGTCTTTGTGTTCTTTTACAAAGTTCGTCACCGCCAGAGCTATGGCATAGCCCTCCCCTGTGAACACTGAGTTGATATTGTGAATCGACCCCTTAATTTCCACATTTGAAGAACAGTTTACCGCTGCCACCGCTGTAGAGTTTACAGTTTTTGATGCATCTGTAGCCAAAATAATCCTATCACAGGGAATCTGAGATTTAAACTCTGCAAAAAGAATTTTAATGATAGTTGGGTCCAAGCTCCTTTGCTGAAATTTCAAGCCATGAGTCTTTATGCAGAAATTTTTACAGTCGTCCAATCTTACCGGAACATTGATCGGGATTATTTGATCCAGGGACAAATTTTCATGACGACAGTATTCATCTAAAGTGTTTCCGCAGGGAACTCTTTGGAAAATTCTATTGGAAACCAAGGATCTCATTTCGGAAATTGATTTCGATACGTTAGTGAAATCCCGTGCTGAGAATTGATTCACAAAGAAAATTATGTTTTTCTTTTCGAATCTTAATTTCATGTTTAATTCATTTGAAATCTTATAAAGTATGGGAAGGGGTGTCCATCGAGGTAGACCAAGAGCAAAACGAAGGATGTTATTTTGAATCGTTTGTAAGGATGCTACACCAGCTTTATTGGTCATACCGATTGTATGAGCACCAAATTCAATTGATTGAGTAATACATGCGTTGCAGATTTTTAACAAATTAGATGCATTTGCACCCCAACCAGGAGTGGCCAATCTTTTAATCATGTTTAACTTTTTAAGTGCTTTAATTTTTAGCCCATCAATATGTAATCTAAAGGACATGGTAGGAGCAAACTGAATGCCTAGATAGCGAATATTATTGGTCCAAGGGATACGGCCATCCTGAAAGTGGACGTCGAACCCGACAGGTGATTTTCTAGATGAAAGGTTTATAATATTACTCTTTTGAGGAGCAATGTCCATGTGCCATTCATTACACCAACTTTCCAGCTTTGATACACAAAACTGCATCTTGTTTTTAATAGCTTCAAAATTATGTTCCACCACTAATAAAAAAATATCGTCCGCATAAATAAAACAGTTGACATCTTTAGGTAATACACAATAAATGTCACTCATAAAAACCGTGAATAGTAGCGGGGAAAGGACGCTACCCTGCGGGACACCTCTATCATGCTTGAATAGAGAAGACGAAACACCTCTCCAAGAAACAAAGGCTTTTCTATCCTGTAGGAAATGAGAAATCCACAGGGCAATTTTACCCTTGATCCCCGATTGTAATATTTTGAGCATTAGTCCATCATGCCATACGTTATCGTAAGCCGCCTTTAAGTCAAAAGATATGCCATAAACAAGCTTCTTCTGAGCTCTGGCTATTAAAATTTTGTTGAGAAGGTTTGCAGAAAGGCTGTCACATCCTTTGTACGGGAGGAAACCAGCATGAAGAGGGGAGAAAAACCTTTTGTCCAAATAAAATCGCAGGACCCTGTCTAAAATAATCTTTTCAAAAGTCTTACCCAGAACAGAGGTTAATGCAATGGGTCTGTAAGAAGAGGTCTCTGCTGCATTTTTCATAGGTTTTAAAATAGGAATGATTTTTGCGGTTTTCCAGCTTTCTGGGACAATAGTGTTTGACCATAAGTAATTGAAAATGTCAAAAAATTTTTTAATGTTATCGTCGGTGAGACAGGACAACATTTTCTTATTTATATTATCTATTCCAGGAGATTTATTTTTTGTTCTTTTTATTGCATTTTTAAATTCTCTAAGCGAAAAAGGGCAATTCAAAAATTTTAAATCATCCTTTTCCGGGTTCTCAACCGAAAAATCCAAAGGGATTCTTTCTTTTGGGGCCCTCTTGATTAGACTGGTTGCAATCGCATTTGCCTGCGCGATCGGTGCGGTTAGGGAAATGCCCGACGAGAGAACGAGATTGGAAGTACAAGGCGTCTCATCTTTGTTTAGTAGGGCTTTAACAATGCGAAATGCCTGATGGGAAGAGGCCACCTCCTGGCATGTTTTCTCCCAAAAGCTGCGTTTTCTGTACTTGACGTGTTTCCTAAGCTTTTCCGCCATTTCTTTATATGCAAACCAGTTTAACTTAGAAGGGTGTGATTTTGCTTTCCTTAGTAATTTTCGTTTTAGGGCTTTTAGGTAGTTACATTTAACATCCCACCATGGGCAATGAGAGTGGACTGAGTTACAAACAGAATATGATGACGATTTTGCACTTTCTTGGATGACTTTAATAAGACTATCGAGAGAAAAATCAGTTTCTTGACATCTTAAGACAGCATTGACCTTTTTAGAGAATTGGCCCCAATTTGTATATTTACGAGTATATTGAGATTTTTCACCAAGGTTGAAAAGGGAAATAAAAATGGGACAGTGATCGCTGTCATACAAGTCATGAGATACCTCTAACCCAATCTTGCTAAAAATATCAGCGGAGCATATGGACAGATCTAATAGTGAAGGAGCTTGAGTCCCTTGAAATCTTGTAAAATGTTGCATGTTTAATAGGCACATTTGTTTGGTGCCTATCCAATCTAGGACCAAATTTGCGTCAGTGGAAGTATGTTCACTCCCTAGTGCTGGATGATGTAAATTAAAATCACCCAGTAAAATGAAAGGAGGAGAAATTTGAGAAAACAAAGATTCTAACCAGTTATCCTCAAATCTACCACCAGGAGAGTAAAGATTTAGAATAGTAAGTGGGGAGTTAGAGTTTGGACCAATCCATATTTTGACACCTAAAACCTCCACGGAAGATGGTGGAAGGATGAAAGAAATAACTTGAGCCGGGATGTGTTTTTCAACAGCAGTCAGCAGACCGCCTCTATCAGAACTTTGTCTTTCAGCTCGAAAGACTTTTTTTCCTTTTAAACTGAAAGCAGACGAAGCGTTTAGCCAGGTTTCTTGCAAAACTAAACATTGGGCAGACACAAAAGGTGGGGCCTGCAGCCAAGGTATCTTGTTTTTGATCCCCCTAACATTCCATTGAATAAACTTCATGATAAGAAAAAAGAAAAGAAAAGAAAAAAAAAAGAGGGAAAACAACAACTACTACAACAAAAATAAATTAACCGATGCCCGAGTAATCCTCCTCTACACTGAAATGATTGATTTCAGCGAGTGACCGTTGGTCGAGAACAACACCAGGACTCAGAACCTGTCTGTATTCGAGATTCGTTTCCAATAGAGCTATTTTGGATTTTAAAGCGTCTATAGTTTTTCTTTGAGTCTCAATTTGTTTATTTAGAATCGTATTCTCTTGAGTTTGAATGTCACACTTTTCTTGAGTTTCACTTATGCGTACCATACACTGTCTGTTTACTTCCTGGAGTTTTGACAGTGCATCACCTTGTGGCACAAGAGTAGAAATTAGTTTTGTAAGATCTTTTATGGCCAAATGAAGGTCCGTAATATCCTTTTGTGGGTTTACAATACCCTGAGTCGGCAAATGGGTCTTAACTTTTTGGGCAAAAGTTTGTGAAGTTGCAATCTTCCTTGCTTCCAAAAATGAAATGTCTTTGTCTCTGACTAGATTTATAATCTCTTTTTCTAGAGAGAAATACTTGCAGTTTTTGTCTAGTGCGTCATGGGCTTCATCGCACCTAAAACATTTGGTTGGTGCATTACACTCTTCTGCGTGAGAGCCCCCGCAGTTTTTACATCTTTTTTCGTTATGGCAACGAATTTGAGTGTGGCCGAATCTTAAACATTTGAAGCATAGCTTTGGATTCTCAATAAATTTTTTAACTTTAAAGATTATTCGTCCGATCTTTATTTCAGAACGGTTTGTCCTGCCCAGTTCTTCTATTAGGACAATTGGAATGGGGTCTGACGTTCCTTTCTTTTTAAAACGTACAATTTTAGTAACACTGATGTCCTGCGTAATAAGTTCTGTATTTATGTCTACAATGTTAAAGTCCGTATCGATATCTCGAATGATATATTTCGAAACAATGTTGGAATCAATGATGCGAATCCTTGCTTCAGGGAAGCCATTTACGAAGTCGGACACCTTCTTGACTGTATTTAGGTGACGAGTGACAAGGATTAGTTTTTTATATTTATTTAAAGAAAACGTGTCATCCGTATGGGAAAGTGGGCCGAAAGTGGTATTTATGATTGTAGGTTTAATCCATGGTGACGGACCGTTCGTGCTGTCAATGCATAATTTAATTTTTGGGCAACCCTTCTCAATAGCACATTTAGCTTTTTCATAATTAGAAAATTCGTTATTTAAAATATAGTTTATTTTTCTATCCTTTACTTTGCTTTCAGACTCTAAGTCCTCCGGTTTTCGCTTCGTCATCGCTGACGAAGATTCTAATTCTATTCAGCCAGGATCAAGTGAAAACAGCCACTAAAAACCCAATAACATAGAAAAAGAAAAACACAGAAAAATCCTACCTTGGATTTGAAGAAAAGAAAGTGGCAAAACCTTTGCACACCTGAAATAGGAAAAGCGAACCCTCAAAGGGGTCTTCGCAAAACTGGAAAATTCACACCTGAATATCAGCTAGGGAAAATCCATCAATGAAACATTCATTTTGAAAAACTTGAACAACAAATTTATAAAACCAGCCAAAAAAAGTGCAAAAACCTGCACCCAATACGCAGCCTTCACTTCAAGCCTCCTTCTCTCTCTCGCTCACCGAAGGATATGATCTCTAATATCTTTCTCTGTGATAAACACTGTAGCGCATACCCTTATGCGCAGATGATCACAATCAAATGTTGTCGATTACAGCTGCCTGGTGGATATTTCTACCGAAAAAGTTTTCTAAGTCCGTTAACATTGCATGATCGTTCTTCCGCTATCCGCTTCTGCTTACTGCTCTTCGAGCAGAGACTACGGAGGTATCGGCTCACCCTCATCCTCAGTTTCATAATTAAATTTGAAACTTATTTAATTAAATTTGAATTTATTTAAAAATTGCTTAGTTTGTCTTTTTGAATTTTTATTTGAAAATAGACTTTTCAAAAGAATGTTTATAATTGTTTTGCACACATTTTGTTCCTTTAGGTTCCAAAAATGTTATTCATAATATTGTTGAAAAAACACTTCCACTTTATTTATTTTTTCGTCGCAGTTGGTAAACAAAATTCTGTTCATATTATTTAAGTGCAGGTCAAATATAGAGACAGTGCGCTGGAAATGCCTGTGAAGGGGGAATTAGATGCATCTGTTGAAAAATGTTTTGTTACAAATTGAATGGTCTAATATAAAAAAAGTTTATTCAACCCAAAAATAATTACGAAGTTTAAAGTTATCTATCCCAAAAGTAATAAATGTTATTTATTGAAATTTTATAACAAATTTATATTGTCTCGTGGTAAAGCTGTATGTTTCTAAATTATTTAACTTCAATATTTAATAAAACATGGGAAAAATTATTTATAAAATACATTTTTTAAGTGGAGATTGAATTTTTTACAATGAATTTTTCAATATTTTTTTATTTGCTGCTTTGTGTCAATATTGATTTTATTCCAGAAAATATTTTTGAAGTTTCTATTCTTATCGATTCTAAGAGCGGAATAATAATAATTTGGTGAAAATTTTACATTTATAGTCATGTTTTTTTTAATTTTTTCTTTTGTATTCTTTTTTCTTTTGTGATTTTTACTTAATTTTTACCATCATGAAGGACTTAATAGCTTTTCTCTAAGTCTTCTGAATATTATCCGAGTTCCATTTTTTATTTTAAAATTTAGATTTTCTTTGTCCTTGATATAAATGATATTCTTTCAAACATAAGAGATATTTTCCAATTCTGATAAGAATTATTGTCAATTTATAATATTTTCCAAATTAATCCCCTTTTATCGGATACACCATAAATGAAAATATTATAAAAAGGCCACTACAAATTAGATAAGAAAATTATTGAACAATAATTTTTAAATGCATAACTTATTAGTGCAAAATAATTGAAATTATAAATTATTATATCAGAAATAAAGTAACTGGCGTATTTTGTTAAAGTTAACTTTATATGGGGGTACTTACTGAATTTAAACTGTTAATTTATTTTCTTAAACTTTTGTTTGGTACTTACTTATTAGACCATCTATTTTTATCACCAAATTTAAAGGTGTTGCTGATGAGTTGCTAAACCGCCAATAAGGGAAAAAAACTGCCATTATTTAAAAACGTTTTTAAACCTTAAGTACCCTTTTTTTAATAAGAAAAGTTTTATTAAGTCAAACTACTGAAAAAAGTATTTTAAATTTTCTTAACAGCTGCTTTGTATATTTACTCTTAGTACTGATGAGAATATTGTCTGGGAAATCAACATGTTATGTCATACTTAAAATAAATTATTGGTGCTAGGATTTGGTTTTACTTTTTTTGCTTTTTCCTTTACAAACTGTTTTTTTAATGAATTATTTTCTTCTTAGTAAGTTTTCAAAAAGATGACAGATTTTATATCTAAGATATATTTAAAATAATAGTCAGAATTTAAATTTTAATCTATCTGTATGAAGAGATATAAAAAGTGAATGAGCAAAACTTGCAGTTTCTCTTACAGTTGCATATTTTTTAAAATCAGATATAGCACAGCCAACTATGGACAAATTCATTTAATCCCTGAATCAGTTTCTCTGAAGCTATAGATTTTCTGATTTATTTAGTCCTAAATAGAAACCAAGCTACACAATAAGTACTAGATGCCTTTGTACAAGCTTGGTTATAAATGGCATATAGTAAATTACCGCATAAAATTAGGGAGAAAAAAAAGATTGAAATTAAATTTGCTATGCATATTTCAATGTATCTTGCCTGAACATAATTTCTTGAACGTCCAAACACCATGTGCTCATTCAAATTAAATTATATTTTTATTCATTTTAATTGTTTCATTGAATTATTAATTTTAGTATTGCAAATGATCATAAGAAATTTTGTTTTGCATTTATTGTTAAAAAAATATCACATTTTCTATTTATTTCTTTTCATATAATCACATGTTTCAAATTACATTTTTCTAGGTTTTATTTGCTGTAATCATTAACTTTTTTTAAAAATCAGAACTTTTGTAAATACAATGGAAACACATTATCAAAAGCTGATTTTTGGAGATGCTTTTGCAGATAATAAAATTTTTATTTTTTGCCTACAGATTAAAATTTTTACTTTTTCTCCTATGGATTTTTATTGACAAACCTCATTCCCAAATCAACCTCTTGTTATGACATGATGAAAAAATAAAACAAAAAAAAACATTGCATTTTTTATACTTTTTTTCTGATTGGCTTAACTTTTAAAGCTTAACTTTTTTTCCTACACATATATTTAATTCTTTTTATCTACAATGAATTATGGATACAATTCAAATTTATTGAGGATCCAAAAGTGCCAAGAAAAAGTTCTGCCTGTCTATAAAAAATATATTCAAGTTCAATATTACTTATTTTGAAAAAGCAAATCACATGCTATATAGTTTACAACTGAAATCACCAAATTGGCAAAAAAAAAAAAAAAAAAAAAGGAAAAAAAAAGATGCTTTTTGGCCATTGTTATAATTGACAAGTACCAAATCATGTTATTTTATTGAAAAAAACAACAACTTCCAATTGAAAATGTAAACTTGAACTACTGCAGCAAATTCATACTTTGCAAAACAATAAAAGCTTTCTATTTAAGATTTCTGCTAATTTCTATTTTTGTTTCTAGCCCTGTTAATAGAGCCAGAAACAAAACAGCATTATTAGTAGTGAAGCAAGCTGTTATAAATGTATAAACTAAACCTATTATCTTTTCTTTTTTAGTCTAATTGGAAAGATCTAGCTTATTTAAATCAGAAAAAAAACCTTAATTTTTTAAATGTTATTTTATGTTCAGCATATTGTTAGGAATTTCAGAACAAAATCTTAGTAAGTAAATATTACTTTTAAATAAAATTGTTTGTTCACTAAAAAACATTAAAGCTTAGAAGTGTTAATGCATTGTATGCTGCTTCCTTATTTTCTTTCTAAAACTGTGATATTATACCTGTTCATTTTCTTCATTACAGTATGGGATCTGTACGGATTGCCTGTTTACTACTTGGAGGGCAAACCAAAAGGTGTCTTGATCATCATATTCTAAGCAAGACTTCATCTAATTTCTTGCTATATTATCAAGATTGGGCAAAGGCCAGATTAGGAACACATAATGTTCCCCAATCTGCTCAGGTTATAATATGTGGAGCTGGAGCTACAGGAAATTCAGTTGCCTATCATATGAATGAAAATGGTTGGAAAGACATTATTGTTTTAGAACAAAGCAAGTAAGAATAATTTTCCATTTTATTAGATTATGTGAATGCCAAATAAATACTTCATATTTTTCTGTTATTCTGATACCAATTTGACCAGTATTTATTAAAAATGTTATTTTACTAAATATATGTTCATCTAATATTTATTTAAGGTTAAATTTGCCTTTTTTATTAAAAAAAATTCTTTTTCAATTTATAGATTTAGTGTAAGAAATTTTTTTAAAAAATGCATATAAATTTTTAAAATGTGAATATATTTTTAAAACTTTTTAAAAATACTATATGTTTTCAAATTCAGTGTATCTGTCAAAAAAAAGATAGCTCTATTGTATTTATTTATTTTTTATTTTGCTATAAGTTTCATTGAAATAATTTTTTTAAAAAAATTCTTGATCTTTAAGATTTTCACTAAAAAAATGGGGTATGGGCATTCGTTTATCATCTGGCTCATCATATTTATAAATTTTGTCACATGAAAGATATTTTTTCTGTATTGTTTATTGCAACTATTTAAATCTTTTAGAATTGGTAGTGGAGATTCCTGGAGAAGTTGTGGAATTGTTGGACATTTTCATTCCATGTCAGAAGGGAGAATGACAACTTATAGTTCTGAACTCTATAAAAAAATGCAGAATGAAGGCCATGAAATGGGCAAGTATACTTATTTGTATGTGTGTGTCTGTATACATATTTTTTTATATTTTATATCAGATAATTATTAGGATTAAAATACATGTATTCAAAAAATAATATTTTTGCAAATTACTTATAATAATTTGTAACATATATATTTCACAGTTTATCATACAATTATTAATTTTATATGCATTGATTCATTTCCAATACCAATACTGATATTTATGTCACAAATAATTTATTTATGCAATTTAATTTAAATCAATAAAAAGAAACTAAAATAATAGTAATACTTTTTTAAGAAGTTGAGGTTGAAAGAATAGCATTAATTAAAAATTACATTTGAAAATTCTGGCCTAAAAAATTTTAATTATGGTAGGATACCATTAAAATGTATAAATCTGTATACCACTGTAAACACTACATCCAAGAGTAAAGCCATATTCTTGAAACTACTTAGGGGAGTTGCATATCTACTGCATGTTCAGCTCATGTTGTATGACTAAGTCAGTTTATTTTTAGTAGAAAAATATAACTTTAATAAATATAAAAATAGCTAAAAAACCTCAAATAATCTAAGACTGAAAGGAATTATGATGAAAATGACAGAAAATAAATAAACAGATAAATGTTGTGGATACAAATGTTTTATATTTTCATTTGTATTTGGTGCACAGCAGAAAGTTCACATCAAATGCTCAAATCAATATTCCTATAATACCTATTAAAGATTTAGAACTTCTTTTTAGAAACTAAGAAATAATAACATCTTTATATTTGTTACAAATTTTTTATCTGTTAAAAATTTGTTGCTCTACATAAAAATATTCCCATAAAGTAATAATATTTTCTAAATTTGTAAAAATGTGAACTAACCTGGTCAAGTAATCATTTTCTCTTAACTAAGCAATATATTTTACAATTTTTCACCTCGTAGCTACGTTAGGATATTTTACAGTGTAATTGTCTTCAGTTCCTATAAATCTATGTACAGAAAATTATTTATTTTTTATTATATAGACTTACTAGCATTCCCGTACTTGGCATTGCTCGGGTAATGGAATTAGCAGGGTTTAACAGTGCTTGGTACACCTAGTTACGAAAATCCCCTATAATAATTATTTATTACTTATAACTTTTTCTAATTTGGGGAGGGTCCCGGGGCCCTTGGACACCTTATATATATACCTTTTCCTTAACTGTCCTTAATGATCCTTTTAAAGTATTGATTTTCTTTCCCAACGCAGGCCATCCACATTTTATTGTAATACCTACGTTTAAGCAAGAACTTCTTTATATACAATATTTTTTTTTCTGGTGCTAAAATTATTAAGTCACTTGATGAACTGACTCTGGAGCAAGTTACATAAAATTTTTTACTTCCCCCAAACTCAAGCTGCGAGATAATGAGAAGGGAATGTGAGATAAGGAGAAGTCAATCGTTATCGGTGGACTATAGAAATGTTATCTTCCTGGTCGTGTTCTTTTCAGCATTTTAAAATTTCTTTTAGGTTCTCAGCCGTTACTTTTGAGATTTTGAAAATAAATGTGAATTTAGTTTACTTATCAAGTTTGTTGGTTTTTATCTATATGCCAAATGAAGAAACTAAAATGCGTGTTTAGTTTTCCAAAGCTTTAGAGAGGTAACTAATTATTGTTATTTAGGGCTAAGGGCTCTAAATATTCTTAAGAAATTGAATATAGAAATTCAAAAATTTAAGCACTTAAAGCAAAACTTCAAACACATAAAATTTTTCTCAAGGGATCTTTATATTTATTCCCACGAATAGAAACCTTAGAAACAATTATTGTTTTTCTTAAGGTTAAAAAAAAGGGAGTCATTTAGATTCTAAATAGTTTGAAAACTAATTTGATTTAAATTGGCTTGTTAAGAAAAATGCTAGAAAAGTTATCAGAAAAAAAAAATCTGATTGATTGTCTCCTAACGTTTTACCACAAAGTACGTCTTTAATGGTAAAAACCACAGATGTTAGTTCAAAAAGTATTTTCAATTGATCTTCAACACATCCTGAAGAAGAGAAATTGAAAGAACAATTCACAATTTTTTGGAAATGGAAACTTTATCGTACTCATTTTCCTGAATAGTAAATGTAAAGGTGGCTCATAAAAAGGCTTTAATTTAAAAATCATTTAAGTTTTCCTGAAGCCTCTCACTCAGTAAAAAAATCCTAAGCATTGTTTCATTGTAAAAAGTTAACAGAAGTGTTAAAACAAAACAATATTTATACAATATCCCTTTTGACAATATTCAAAATATAAACAATTCAGCAGCAATTAAAATGCTGATTTGCTTGCCCAAATGTATATCATTATCTGATTGCAAAATAATGAAAGCTTTGATTTTAACTCGAATAACTTTTAAGTTGATTTTTTTAAATTTATTTATTTTTAAATGGTTCTTAATATTCTATAGGAGCTTTCTTTTGAAGTATTCAAATACATATATATATATATATATATATTGTGCCAAATGGTTACTCATAAGTCTAAATTAAATGTATTATTTAATTCATTTTTCCAGGGCAAATTTGCTTGTATCATGAATATTACAAAGACATATTTTGACAATTACTTTTATTTAATGCAGTCATAAGACAAATCAGTTGCATAGTCCAGTCATTACAGCATTACTGAATTATTGTAAAACATATTTAATTACAAAATTTTAATTATGCAGATAAATACCAAAATATCTCAGAAATTGAAATATCGTATGAAATTCCGTAATTGCACAATTGTTTTTCTAAATACTGAAG
Source organism: Argiope argentata (assembly GCA_026289955.1). Taxonomy (NCBI): domain Eukaryota; kingdom Metazoa; phylum Arthropoda; class Arachnida; order Araneae; family Araneidae; genus Argiope; species Argiope argentata. Next base: position 2,808,019 of record JAOUZG010038029.1, on the reverse strand, counting down.
AAACAAAATAACACCTCGCTCGATGTTACTTATCACAATTAATATTTTAAAAGTACTTTTTAGAATATTGAAATACATTGGAAATGCATTGAAAGATATTTTTTTTCAAGAATTAAATCACTTGTATGTAATTTCGAAAAATAATTCCACATTACTAAGGGGATTAAAAATTTTAAGAAACATATCACAATAAAAAAATATATATATTAGACGAACATTTGCAATTCATAAAAATTAGATTCTTATCATATTAAGCATACAATAATTTATTTCTCATGTAAATTTTATGTAATGTTTCATGAAATAATCAAAATTCCTTTAAAACACAATCATATTATCGTTTTCAATCAATGTTATTTCGATCGACGGAAAGAAACATGCTCTTCTAAATCGAAAGACTGCGAAAAGCAACAGCTGTCACTCACAATATGATATCTGTCTGTAGCTCAGTAAATAGAGTAGTGGACTGTAGTTTTTTAAACAGTTTATTATAAAAATTAACAAATATACAAATTAAATTATTAAAGAATAATAATATTTAAGTAGCAACCTCGCTTAATAGGAGGTAATGCAAAGTACAAATTAAATTATATAAATATAATAATATTTAACCACAACCTTGCTTAATAGAAGGTAGATGGAATAAGTACAAATTAAATATGTTTAGAACAATAATAAAAATCGTTTGCCTATAACTTTTAATAATGTTTTAATTAAATAAAATCGTTTGCCTATAACTTTTAATAATGTTTTAATTAAAATAAAAATCGTTTGCTCTAACTATAATATAATACTTTAAAAAATTCAATTTGATAAACATTTAAGAACTACAAAAAAAAAAAAAAAACAAATCTGCTCCTATTAAAGCTCCAATTTTATTAGGTGTCCTAAAGCCAGGATCTGCTAAATTTATTCGATCAGGTAATTTGGAAATATCGATGTTTAGTCTTTTGGACGGAGTTAAATTTGTTATTGAAGGAACTACATAAAAGGAAACATATCTAGTAAAATCATTTTCCAAGTTTGATATTTCTGTTTCCAATCTCCTTTTAATGATGGTATTAGTGTCATTGAATCCAGAAACAGGAATATTTATTTTTTCTTCTTTTAATCCTAATAATTGAGCACATTCAGTAGTGATGGCACACACTTGGCTCCCCGAATCAATCAGACATCGGATCTTTATTCTTTCTCCGAACGCATTTTTAAAATAAATTAGTGCTGTCGGCAATATGCACATGTCATCCGATCGAGAGATAGCGAAGGTCGAACACATCCCCCTTCTTCGAACCATCAAAGATGAAGGTTCAAGGACATTTGAACTGTGGGGGTGAAAGGGTCTGTCGGTGGTCACTCCTTCTGTGGGTTGATTTAGTGACCCTCTCCCCTCATGTAGTAAGGAGTTGTGGGCCATCTGGCAATCTTTAACTTGACACTTGAATTTAGAAGAGCACAAACCGGCATGAATCCGAAGGCAAAGTTTGCAGATCCCACGAGTGGAAACAAATTCTTTTCTTTCTTGTATGCTCATATTTTGAAAGGTTATACATTTATATAAGGAATGCATGCCTTTACAACAAATACAAGGCTTATAACTGCTTTTATTACTTGATTTTATAACTAGAGATTTTTGTTTATATGAATTATTTATATTTATTTTTCCTGCTGAATTTTTCATAGGTAAGGTCGCTTTCGCGGAAACTGGTAAATGCGAAACACTTTCTAAAATAGAACTTCCTCTTTCAAGAAAGGATATTAGGAAATCAAATTGTGGAACTTCGGAGGTTTTTAGAGTAAATTCAAACTGCTTTCTTGACTCTTTGTCAAGTTTTTGAAGAATTATATTAACTAACAAAATTTCTGATAAATTATTTTGCTCGTAATTTAGAACTTTAAGACCCCGAATGTTCTTTTTAACACAATCTATTAACTGACGAAGCTCCTTAGCTGATTCTTGCTGTATTTTAACATAATTTAATATGGAAAGAACATGATGATCAATTAACAATCTTTCATTTTCAAATCTTTCTTTTAAGGCCTCAAACAGTGAATCAAATGTATCATCAGATGATTCTAACTGCTTCGCTTCTCCTTTAAGAGACGCTCTTAAATAATACAGTTTCTGGTTGTCATTTAAGTTGTCATTATTCGACACCAGCGTAATGAATTGGGTTTTAAAAGTAGCCCATTCACAAAATGCTCCAGAAAACGTTGGGAGCGGAATTTCTGGCAAGCGTACTTCACCTTTGATGTTTTCAACAATCGGTTCTTTTAAATTAGATGGAGATTTTAAAGAATCGAGAATAGAAGTGATTCTTACCTCCAATTCTTCAAGGCGGCCTTCAACTTGTTCAAAATCCTTTTCCATTTCTTGAAGAGGACTCAAATCCGGAATCGAAAAGAATTCTTGAAGAAGCTCATCTAATTTCTTTTGCAGTATTCCGATTTTTCTTAGTTTGATTTCCAGTTCGCATGCTGAATATTCATCATCACTTTCCAGGAATGTTTCCATTTTTGTGACATTGGCCTTAATCGCGCCCTTTGCACGATTAATTTTTTCAGCAATATCCACTGTCGTTGGCATGGTTGATACTTTTCAACTTTCAATGGACACAAACTTTAAATTTATCCAGTCATTATATTTCAATAATCCATTGGCTACGACGGACCAAATCTGTTTGTAGCTCAGTAAATAGAGTAGTGGACTGTAGTTTTTTAAACAGTTTATTATAAAAATTAACAAATATACAAATTAAATTATTAAAGAATAATAATATTTAAGTAGCAACCTCGCTTAATAGGAGGTAATGCAAAGTACAAATTAAATTATATAAATATAATAATATTTAACCACAACCTTGCTTAATAGAAGGTAGATGGAATAAGTACAAATTAAATATGTTTAGAACAATAATAAAAATCGTTTGCCTATAACTTTTAATAATGTTTTAATTAAATAAAATCGTTTGCCTATAACTTTTAATAATGTTTTAATTAAAATAAAAATCGTTTCCTCTAACTATAATATAATACTTTAAAAAATTCAGTTTGATAAACATTTAAGAAAAACAGAAAATAACAGAAAAAACAAAAAAAGATAAATACAGCTACTAAACATTAGTTTTGCTAAATGCCCGTTGACCAATTTACATTATGATATTTAGCGTAGTCTGAACTGACGGGTTTCCCCTTTCCGTCACCATGACTACGGGAAAGATCCGCTAATATCGCCATGGAAGGTGTTGGTTAGCGGTCAACTGTCGCCAAACTCAGGAAAGGTTGGCGGGCGGCGAAGTGAGCGTAAACAATATCCGCTAATCAACATACCCCCGCGGTGCTGAACTAATCGCAAAAGGGGAAAGCAATCCTTTTGTCCAAATTCTGACACTTTTAAGAACAAATCTGTTATTCAGACGCGTCGCTTCCAGTTAGTTAGCAGTCTGAAGGTCGCCGACGGGAGGGTTGATAAAGTGATTTGGCAGCATGGCAATGATCATTGTACAGTGTAAAAAAATATCGATATTATTATTAACAAAAGTATTTTAAGAAAACACAACAAATCTCTAAACCATATAATACTGCATTTTCACTCGCGGTTTTGGACCAACCCTTAAAAACTTAACTCCAACTCTTAAAATCGTTTTTTTTTTTTTAAGCAGTCTTTGCAAAATCAGAAATTATTTATTAAGACGCGTAATTTTTGCTGGATTGTTTTCAAAATTGATCAGGGTGTGCTAAAGAAATGCCAAATTATATTTTAAAAAGTTTAGTCTTATTTTTAATTATCAATGGAATAGATTTATAATGTTTAAGAGAAAAACCTAATAAATGACAAGAAAAAATTAAATTTCCCAATTTTTTATCAGATTTTTACAATCTTTCACATAATTTTGAAAAATGTATCCAATTTTATGCTAAAAAAATGATTAAGCTATCTTGAAAAGTTTCGGCATAGCGAAATTTCGCCTCTTCGTTTCAAAATTCGCCAAAAATTCAGTTTTAGAAATTCGATTTTTTAAATTGAATTGCATCATACTACACCGTATTGTCTTTCAGGAAACATATTTCCTGTATCTTTCCAACTAAACGTCCATTTTACAGGGCCGTTCAAGAAATAGACCCGTCAAAATTTTGTTTTTTTAAAAAATCGATTTTTAATTTTTGCGTCGATATATCGTAAAATGAATTATACCTTCGTGGTCTACGATAGAAAGTCCATCCGACTGCACTGCGATATTGATTATAAGTTGAACGGACGCGTAACGATGGCAATTTTAAAAACGCGGTTTTGCGGGACGAAACGGTACGCATCAGCCATCGCTGCTCCGGAAGGCCGTGTTTCGGAAAGTAACATTACAG
>JAOUZG010038029.1:2709271-2799728 GCA_026289955.1 Argiope argentata | reverse complement strand
TGTGTGTGTGTGTGTTAATAAATAATAATCAATTTCTTAAGAATTGTTACTTATTTTTTTAAATTTATACATCTGATAGTGTGAAATAGGATAAAAACTTTTGTTTTTTTCTATTCTAGAGAAATTTATTTATTACCTTGATCGTTGATATATTTATATTGAAGTTTTGTAGCACACATTTATTGTCGGCACACATTTTATGTTTGGATTAGGTTTCATTGAAACTGGATCTGTGAATGTTGCTCGTACTAATGAAAGAATGATAGAGCTTCGACGAATTGCTGCTGAAGCTAGGTGAACATTTTTCCTTTTGTTGAAATATCTGTTAAAATTGCTTTCTCCAATTTTTAAAAATATTTTTGTTAAAAAAACGCTGATTTTATTGTCTTGAATTGTTCTTTTTTTTCTGATGATATCTCTGTATTTGTATTAGTCTAAATTTATATAATCTTTATCACATACAAGCATTTATATTATTTTCCATTTCACAAAATACATTTTGCATGTTTGCAAAATACATTTTGCAAATGCATACATTTCCAATGCATCTGGATTTAAAAAAATCTAAAACATATGGAAAAAATCAAAATTATTTAATTATTGGTATCTTATTGCAGAATTTTTGAAAATCATTTATTTTTCATTTCTTAATAATGCATTCTTAAATACAGTTTAAAAAAGTGGAAGTAAAACCCTAAAAAAAAGTGCATTTCTGTTTCCTGTTGTATCTTAACTGTATCTATTGATATATTAAATTTTCTTTCCTCTGCATTATTATTTAAAATCTTTGAATGTAACATATTTTGTAGATTTCTTTGCTGCTTTAAAAGAAGACATTGAGCTTTTTACTTTAAATTGAATGAATTTTTGTTTGTATCTAGAATACATGGGATAAAATGCGACATTTTGGAACCTAAAGATATTTCAAAATATCACCCCTTTGCAAAAAGTGATGATTTAGTGGTAAATATGATTAAATGTTCTATTAATAATTTTATCAAAATTTCTATTTCAATTCTGGACAATTTATGTATATATACACTGAAATGCCAGAAAAACTAGTATGCTTATCTGATATCGTGTAAAGTCCCACGATCACGCAAAAGTGCCTCAGTATGACGTAACATGGATTTAACTAATTTGTGAAGATATTCTTAGACAGTTTACACCATGATTCTTGCAGGGCAGTCCACAAAGCCAGGGGAGTGTGAGGTGGTGGAGATCTCTTAAGGGCAGAACATTGCAAAACATCTCAGATAGGGTCGATTATGTTCATGTCAGGAGAATTATTTGGTGAAGTGAGGGAAAGAAATTCAGAAGAATGTTCCTCAAACCACTACTGTGGATCTGTAAGGTAGCGCATTATGAATGCATGTAGGAAGTCAGTAAGGATATTAAATACTTCTGATCTGTCATGGTCAAGACTACGGACATCAACAGTCCCATTTCATGCTAACTACACACATCCTTTACCCTCACAGAGCTTCCACCAGCTCTAACAGTTCCTTGTAAGCATGAGGAATCCATGGTTTCATGGAGTTTTCTCCACACCTCTACGCAGCTATCCACCCGATACTTTTGGAAACATGACTCCTCAGAGCAAACGTTTTTCCAATCATTAAGAGTCCAATGAAGGCGTTGGCAAGCCCAGGCAAGGTGCAAAGCTTTTTGTTGCTGAGTCAACAAGGGTACATGAGATGGTTTGTGGCTGCGAAAGCCCATATTAATTAGGTTGCATTGAAAATGTGTAAACTGATACTTGTTGAAAGCCCTGCGTTCAAATCTGCAGCAATTTGTGGAAATGTTGATCGCCTATTGCATGTAACAATTAGTTTCAGGCATTCATGATCCTGTTCTATCAAGGCCTTTTCCAAGCCGCATCGTTGTTCGAGGATTGAAGTTTTACCAGAAACCTTGTATTTGCAGTACACCTTAGAAATGATTGTGCATGAAAATCCAAATTACATCTCTACTTTGGAAGTGCTGTGCTCCCTCTCTCTTGCACCGTCAATTAGTCATGGCTAAAAATCACTTAAATCTTGATAACATGCCATTATAACAGCAAAAATCGATGTAATAGCTTCCTCAGACACATCTTGTCTAATATATACTCTGTTGATTGCATCTCATTACGTTTGGTTGAACAACTCCCTTATTTGCATACAATCTGCTGTACCAGTTTTTCTGGCTCTTCAGTATATATATATATATATATATATATATATATATATATATATATATATATATATAATAAGATTTTTTTAAATCTCTCATGAAAGTCTGGGAGGTCAAAAATTTTATATAGTTTGAAAGTGAGTAAATAGTTTACGAAAATGGCACTATATTAAAAAAACACGAATAAAAAAAAAAGAAAACAGTATTTTTGATGAGAAAAAGTTCTGTCTTCTAAAAAGTCTTTTTCTGGAATTTCTAAGTACTTATAAACAATTTAAATCCTTCCAAAAATCCATAGATATTTTTTCAATACTTCGTTATTTCAAAATTTCTATTTTACAGATAAATTTTAAAAACACTACTTTGTTATGGTAGGGGCATGAAAGAACTTCTTTGTCTCTATTTATTCCAATTAGAGCAATTTTTTTTTCCAAATGTTTATCATGATATATAAGGGATTTATTGTCGCCTATCCCCCTTCACCATCTTTGAGATGAATCTTAAAAACCTACTTTACATTCTCTGTATGGGAAAAACCACCATGGAGTCTTTAAGTCTCAATTACTGAATTTGCTAATTTTTATTTTAATAGCTGATGACAATAGATACATCATTACTGGTTTTATCTTCCTGTTCTGTTTTCTAGAGATTTTACAAAATAAAATTTTATTCTGCTTTAATCCTCAATAACTGAATCCATTTTCCCATCCCGCTTCAAATTAATTTCACTATTTTCCAAGTATAAAAACTATTTAGAATACTCTGTGTTTATCATATAAGCATAATAAATAATGCACTTATTTATTGTACTTGCATGACTTTAAATAATTGTTTTATTTGGTGTGATAAATTGTTCCTCTTTCATGTTGATTGCTTTATTAATATTGTGACCAAACAACTGATCACAAAGCCAAATAGTTAATTTTAAAATGTTTTAAAATATTAAATTAGGCTTTTTTTAATTGTAATAATAATCAGATGAAATTTTATAATCATTTGAATAATATGAAAGAATAATCAGATTTTTATATGGAAAATATCAAGTTTACCAATTAGAATAACAATAAATTTTTATTTTATGGTTTAAAATACAATCTTTTGTGTTCATAGCTTTTTCATACATGCAATAAATTTCTTTTTTAAAATTATTTTTCTTCCTTTTTTCAACTAATTCTTCATCTTTTCTCTTTCTTATTTAAGGGTGGAATATGGGTTCCAAGTGATGGTATTGTAAATCCTCTCAGTGTATGCCAAGCTTTAGCAAAAATTTCCCAAGATAGAGGTTGAAAATTTTCTTTCTTCTTTCAAGTTCTAAGAATAAATTACTCTTTTGATTCATGTATATATGAAATATTTCATTATTCAATGTTATTTTTAAGTTAAGAAATTTTTTGAAATCTTTTTATTTTCACATAAATTTATTACTTGAAATATTGGTACTTGTGTATTAACTGTAGGTCATTAGAGAACATTTAAATTAATCATACATTAATCTTAATTACATACCTCAATTGGGTATGTAATTAAGACAATATAATGCAAAGTTGAACGTTTTGAATTTGTCTTTTTCAAGCAACATTATCTGCTACTTTTAAAAAGTCTGAATTTCCAACCTTCTTTTTTTCAAGTGTATTATTGGGAAAAAATACCTTATATATGTTTCATGAAGGTGTTCAAATAAAATACTAACTATGCACTTTTTCTTACTTTCTAATTAATACATATTTTAAGAAAGCATTAATTCCTGCATTAATTTGATTTATATTTATGTGTCTATTACCATCCTCTTACCACTGGTATCTGTGAACATAAAGATTATCTTTAGTTTCATACACAGCAACAACCAAAATACATTCCATCTGTGTTAAGTAGGATAGCAGCTTCTTGTGTGTTTAGATTTATGGTTTTTGAGCCCAAGGGATTAGATTCTCAATTTTATTTATATTAATAACTGTTGTACTGATAGAAAAATAATATTATGCAAGCATAATTGTTTATAGCAATTTAAGTGATGTTTAAGGAAAAATAAAATTTTTCCATCCTTATGATTATTTTGAATTAATTTTTATTTATACATAGCATCGTGTTAAAAATTTTTTAGATGTAAACTATTTCAAATTGGTCTTTTCACAGGTGTCAAGTATTTTGAAGGATGCAAAGTGTTAGAAATCTTAACAAATGGTTTCAAAGTCACTGGTGTTAAAACCAGCCTTGGCATCATTAACTGTGAATATTTGGTGTTATGTGCTGGGATGGTAAGAATTCTTTAAAAATAATTTCTTCAGTACATTTTTATTTTAAAAGCATATCAACTTGAGAAATTGAAATTCAGATAGTTAAAATAAGTAAAAAATTAGAGGTATAAGGAAATTCTTTAACATGGAGTGAAGAAGCATCCTGTACTAGAATATAGAAGGGGAAAAAAATACTAACATTTTCATCTGGAATACTGAAACTATTTAATGGGAATCAATTTAATTTATATAAAACTGTGCTTCAAAGCAAGGATAACTACAATAATATTGGAAAACATTACATGCCCATACCTCAATATTAAAAAGCAGAAATTCTCAAAAATTATTAAAAACTTTTGCATTTTTTTCTGTATCATTTATTGCATTCTTTATTTAAACATCTGATATAATGTGCACTCAACTCTCTTATTTTATTAATCTTATCATAAAATAAAAATTTGTTTGTTTCATTTATCTTAAAGTATGCTTTTCAGACTCTCCCACTATAAGTTTCATAGCATTGACAATGATCATAAATTTGCTATGAAACATCATTGTATTGAAAATACATTAATCTTCTGAATGTACATATATTTTTTTCAAGTGAAGCTACTTTATGTTGTAAAAAGTCTAATTTTTTGCCGAGTATTATTATTGTAATAATATCTAATACAATTTGCACATTTAGCTGCTGTTGAAGCTGACTGTATAATACTTTTTTTAAATGTTAAATAGAGTGCAGTTTGTAAGTTCAGACTATTTTTTTTCAGTGGACTAGAAGTTTGGGTGTAAATTGTGTTCCTCCATTTCGAGTACCAACTCAACCAGCTGAAAATGGATACGTCATTACTAGACCTGTACCTGGAGTATCTACATCAACTCCTTGTAATTGCTCAAGTGCAAGTTATATTAGATATTTTAATTGAGACAGTTAAAGTTTTCAAATAAACCAAAGTTATCTGCAGAATAATATTTGAATTAGAAAGCCCATTGCAAACTTTCATAGCATATAACTAGAAAAGCCTTTGATCATGCTAAAATCAATATGCCTATCTATACAGCAGAATTTTGAATAAATTAGATTTAAATTCTATGAAAGCTGCTGATAACACGGAAGAATATATATGTAGTTGGCACTTTAAAAACTGGATGGTTATCGAATTTTGCATAAATGTATTTTGGATCTAGGAAATGAGTAACATGGAAAGATTTCTTTGTAATTTTAATTAATTAGAATGAATTAAAATCACCATATTTACTTGTAGTAACTCCAACAATATTATGACTCATAATTAATATTTATGAAAGTTAAAAATTCAATTTTTTAAAACTTTATTTTTTTAATAATACTAATTGAATCACCATGCTGATTTTATTATTATTACTATTACTTAAAATTAACCAATTATTTTTAAAAATAATTCTTAAAAATGGATTTCTTTGTTGAATGAAATTTAAACAATCTTCATTATCTCATCAAATATTTATTGCAAGATTCTGTTTCTTATATGTGCTGTACAGAAATAAAGAAGTTACCATACTTGTAGATTAAACTGATAGTTACATTTTACTGCCATTACAATGTTATAGAATTGGACTCCATTAGGAAGATTCATGGCTGCAATAAACAGAACATATGTAAAGCTATTAAAATATCATGATTAAGGCTGTCTCATTTTGATTTAAAATAATTGTCAAATAAATAGGAACATCAAATTATGCATAAGATATTTAATTGATTTTAAAGAAATAATATTCCTGGTGAACCATTTATTACAAAGAATGATTTGTAAATAGTTGAAGAAAAATTGTTATCACTATTCATTCAATCTAATTTATTTTGAATTTATAATTCAACAGGTGTTTAGAGCTAGTAGTATAATAATTGGAGTATTAATTGTAATCAAAATATGATGCTCAAAATCTAATTTATTCAAAGATCTGCTGTATAGATAATCATATTGAATCTCTCAAAATCAAATATTTTTCCAGTTATGAAAGTTTGTGTTGTTTGTTTCTATGAAAGTTTGCTGTAGGCTTTCCAACTCAGATATTATTTTTGATCCCATTATTCATTATTAGAATGTCCTTCCCAAAATGAATCTCACAAAATCTTAAAAATGGTATCTTCATCTAACTAAACTAAAATATAGATTTCTTACTATTGGCTATTAAGAGAGAAAAAAAAATAAAGTTACATTCTCCCCCTCCCCCAGATAATCCTTAGTGTATTTTTGACTGGGATGTTAATCCCGAAAATAAAGTTATGAAATTTCTTTTAGCCTTAAAAAAAAGAAAGAAAGAATATTCATATTTAAGTTAAAATAAGGCTTTGAGATAATAATATTAATATTTTTCTCCTATTATTATATAGCATTGAGTATTAAAGATTAAATAATTGTTCCTTGTATTTATTTCATGGATCATAAATAACAAAACAATCTTTGTCTTCATTATTATAAAATATTAATACCATGGCTAACCTAATCACATCCAATCATCTTATATCTAGTATTTATCCTATGCTGTTTTTTTACGATATGATATTCTAAAATATTACTGTTATTCAAACATTATGCCAAAATTATATATATATATATATATATATATATATATATAGGGAAAGAGCTGTCTTAATTGTTATTCAACTCTTGAAATTTTTTAAAGAGAAGACTTTTTTTAATGTTATCAGATAAAGAGGGAAATTTTTTAATTTATTGAACAGTGGTACATAATGTAAAAATTCAAAAATGATTGCTGAAATAATATTTTTTTATTTCATGTTTTTTTATTTAATTCAAATTTTGATGTAAATTCTCTGTATTTTGTAATTGATTATATTTCATTCTTTTTAAAAAAAATTTAGTGCTTAGGGATTATGATGCTTGTGTATATGTTCGGCCATATGATTCTGGATTTATGGTGGGTGGATTCCCTGAGAAAGCAAATCCTTTGTTTACTGATAAAATGCCTGATTATTTTTCTTTTCAAGAACTCACTCCAAATTGGGAGTATTTCAGTAAGTATTTTAGAGAAATAAACCAAAATCCTTTATCTAATTTTTAAGACCGTTTAGCTACGAAAGTAGGTAAATATTTATACTGAATACTTGTGCCTTTTTTTAATGTGCGTTTATCAAAATGTTCTCTACTCTTAAATTTATAATTAATTGGTTAAGGAATTGTATAAAATTTTTCATAAGTGATCTACAGCATTGTAAAAGTTTAAAATATTGTTGAATATATTATAATTCATCAATATAAGGTGGTTAAAGTAAAATATTTGATTGTATCAAATTGTTAATAATAACTTCTATCTTTGAAGGCAACTCTAATATATGTAGGGATATGAACTTCGTTTAAATATTCTGATTTCTATAGTACAGTCAACTGATTTTTTCTTGATATATACATGCATCATTTTTAAAACTTATAAATTTAGAAATTCTTAGAATAAGCAATTTAATTTAAAATTATGTGAAAACATACATATCTTGAGTGTTTTTTGAACTCTTAACTGAACTATGCAAAATTCTTAAATTGTTATATTTTTGATAAAAAAGAAAGAAAAAATCCATAAGGTTTTCTTAAGATGCATTTTTAATTTAAATGTCTTTATATTAACTTTTGTCTTTCTTTTGCTATCCTGAAGCTTAGAATATTATAACGTTTTGCTGTTTGAATTTGCAGTTTAAATACCTTTAAAAACAATGCATTTCCTTTGTTTTCATTGTTAACAAATTAATGTGATCTCTATTTTGGCATCTATTTATATTTTTTGAGTAATTTATTGTTATTTGCTTTGAGTCAAATGATTGCATGTAAACAGAGTCCCTACAGCAGTATCAAAATGATGCTAGAGGTTAAAAATATTATCTTCAAAGATTTAGTTTATATAAGAAATATCTGACTTTCTATGTTCTTGCTGTATGTATATATGGATGAATGGACTCCATGAAATGTTGCTATATGGATTCCATGAAAACTTTAAATAAAATGTAAATGATTATCATAATTTAATATGAATATAGAATCAATATTATTTTTATTCTGAGAATTATATATTAGTTAGGCATTATATAATTCTAAAAAACGTTTTGTGTAAAAAAAATGAAAAAATGAAAAAGATTATGTACATTTTTATAAACCTTTCATTATTTTTAGAATTTTGTTTTTGAAATTAAATGGAAATATTATGATTAAATGATTGTAAAAAAGTAAATGTGAGTAATATAACTGACATTGATACACACACACACTCATAATAATTTACTATGATGGGGAAAAAATTGAAAAGGAAACCCTTCAATGTATTTTTTCTTTCATCAGAACCAGTTTATGAAGAAGCTTGTTTCAGGGTTCCAATCCTGAAGCAAGTTGATATTCAACGTTATTCAACTGGTCCTGACACATTCACTCCTGATGGCCACTGGATTCTTGGCGAAACTTCTGAGGTACATTTCTTTTGTCTTCTATGAAAATTTTAATACACACCGTTATTTAAGTAGTGTTCATTTTTTAAATTTGTTTTTATTCAACTGTCGAAAAGTTCAATTTTTTGAGGTAATTATCTTAACAAATTATAATAAGATGTTTGTGTATGCTGAAAATCCCATTATCTATTTACCCATTTAATATGTGTAGTAAATATAAGTATAGGTAAAGTAAATAATTAGCTTTAATACTTTATTACCTTTTTAAGTACTTATGTATTTAAAAATGGAAGTATTACAGTTAATAATGGTAATATATATATCAAACAGTTGTAAATAAAAATGCTATTTAAGCTTAATAGTTCCAGTTAGATTTGGTATTTCAAACAACTAGCAATGCTTTGTATTCTTTATGTACATATAAAAGTTTTATACTTTTTCAAGGAAATGTATATATGAAGGTGATAACCCAGTACTATTTCAGATTGTTATATTGTATTACAGGGATGCACAACCTATGGTTTGCGGGCCAAAATTGGCCTGCTTAACCTTTGAAGTTGGCCCGCGAATGTTGTTAATAAAATAAGACTGATTTCAAATGAAATGAGAGTTTTTTTTAAGTAAACAGGGGGGAGAGATTTGATAAGAAAACGATTCTACATCAGAATAAATAATTTACAATTGTTTTTTAAGTTTATTTTTTTATTACGCGGCTTTCAGTTTGTTTCCTTCATGTTTACCTGCGAGTACGAGTTTTCGTATCGAAGCTCGCGGACGTGATCGCGACGATCATTATAATAAACAACATATCGTGGTTTTGATTGCAGATCGGTTATTTCGTAATCGCAGCCACAGAACGGGTCAGGTATTCTCTTTTCGCATTTTTAGTTCAGTATCATTTATTTTATAAAGGCGTATAGAAATATTTTAGTAAAATGACAGAGAAAAGGAAAGGGGATTTTCAAAAGCAGAAATTTCAAGATTCGTGGACGGATAAATATTGTTTTATCTAGTACAATGATACTGTCACATGCTTGATATGTACTTGCAAAATTGCAGTGGCAAAAGAGTAAAATGCTAAAGCATCATTATGAGACGAAGCGTAAACACCTTGCATCTATGAAAGGATATGAAAGATCGCAAAATATCAGACAACTCAAAAATTCTTTCTGCAGTCAAGCAAATTTTTCTTTTCAAAAACAGGCATCTGAATTCGATTCATATGTGGAAGTGAGCTTAGGTGTCGTCGAAATTATCGCTAAAAAAGATCGACCGTTTACAGATGGGGATTTTGTTAAAAACTTTTTGTTGATTGCATCAGAAAACTTTGTTCTGAAGCAAAAAAGAAATTTGAAAATATAAGCTAAATAGAAAGACTATTCAAAGAAAGATTCAACAGTTGAATAAAGACTTTGAAAATCAATTAAAATCTGCTGCTTCAAACTTTGTATATCTATCGTTAGCTGTTGATAAATCTACTGATCAAACATCACTGGCCCAATTACTTGTCTTTGTTCAACGAATTGGTAAAAATAGTTTTATGTTATGGAAGATGTTATGTTGAAGAATGTTATGTTTTGGAACAACAACTGGAAGTGAATTTCTTTCCATTTTAATACATTTGTATGATACAGATTCTTTAAAAATGAACAATTGAGCTAGCGTTACGACAGATGAGGCAAAATAAATAACTGGTTCGAAATTTGGAATGGTTACGCTGTTAAAAGCACGCCTTGCCCAGTATTTATAGAGCTGTTACAGTTTCATTTCATTACTCATCAGGAGAATTTATGTTTTAAAGAATTAGGATTTGCAAACCTAATGCAATGTGTATCTGAATCAATTAGCTTTATTCGTAGTAATGCCCTCAAACATAGGGAATTCAAAGAATTTTTAAAGGAATTTGACGATTTGCTTTCTGATAATCTTTATAACACAGAAATTAGATGGCTCAACCGAAGAGTTGCCCTTAAGTATTCTATGGAACAATTTGTTGAAATTGTTACATTTCTAAGTGATTATGGCAGAAACACTAGGTTAAAAGAAACAATTTTCCAGTGTGATTTGGCTTTTCTCAGACATAACAGGCCATTTAAATGACTTAAATGCAAAATTACTTGGAAAAAATCAATTTATTTTTCAATTAATAAATAACGTTAAGGCATTTAAACAAAAGTTACATTTGTTTCAAAATAACGGAAAACTAAAAATGTTGCAAACTTTTCCTACTGCTAAAAATGCATGAAAAATTTTCACATATGAAAATGCAGCAAGAGGATCAAATTTAAATCATGTGTAATGCATTTGATGATAGGTTTTCAGATTTTGAAAAGTGAAAAATGAAATTGGAACCATTTTCCTCTCCATTTTCTGTTGATGTAAATCTAATGAATGAGAGTATGCAGTTAGCCTTAATTGATTTACAGAATTCTGATTTTTTTTAAAAAATCAATTCAAAGCAAAACCAATATTAGAATTTTATAAAGGCTTACCCGAGAAATTTCCATTCTTAAAACAAAAATACTGCTGTGTGTGCAACTTTTTTTGTCAGCACTTACATTTGTGAGCTATCTTTCTTACTGATGAGTTTAAACAAATCAAAAATAAGAAATAAAATAGCTGATAAGAATATTTCTTCTTTTCTACATTTCCCCCAACCAATCTTAGAGCTAACATAAAATAAATTAACTTCAAATATTCAGTTCCAGCCATCTCATTAGTTTTTACTGACTTTAATTACTAATTTTTTTCTCAAAATTTAAATTGTGTTCTCTGTGTAATCACCATAAAATTTTCTTCTGTTATTCATTTCGTTTGCCACCTTTTCAGCAGGAACCTTTTTTTTTTGAAGTAAAGTATTTTAATCATATCTATAAAGTTTGTGTTTTATTATTTTATTTATTGCCTAATATATGCATGAGTAAAATAAGTAAAGTAAAATTGTAACTCATTCATATTTCCACAAAAAATAGTGTTTTCACATTTATAACATGTTTTAACATTCACGTGCTAATTTGGCCCTCGACATGACCCTTTTCCATATTTTGGCCCTCCATCCTGAAAAGGTTGTGCATCCCTGATGTATTATTTATATGAAGTTGCTCACATAGTTTCCTGAAAATAAGCAGCTTCATTTCCAAAATTTTTTAAAAATGTACGACTCTTTTGTTTATCAATAGATTTATCGAAACATAATGATATAAATTCTGTTTATCATAAAACCAAATGCATTATTTTATATTGTAAGTCTTTTTAGTTTTTTTCTATTCTTAATTCCTTTTCTAAATATTTTTTTTTGATTTCATTCTCATTTGAAAATTTTTATTGTGATTCCAAAATTGAAAGATACATTTGAGTATTAAGCATTTATAAATGATAATCAAATGACATTCAAATTCTATGGAACCTTGCCTTACAAGACTAAGTCACTCAAGAATTTTATTCATAATGCAAAACATTCGTTAAATGAAACAATTTTTTTTTCTAGGGAATCCATGTAAAAAAGAACAATGCATTCCATTCTGAAAAAAAAAAAATCTATGAATTTTATAATAATGTAATTTATTATTTATAATATATGTTTATTGACAATAAATATGTCTAAAGACATTTTTTCTTTGGCTGCACTTTAAAATTTGATGAAAATGAAACAGCATTATCATTAAATAAATTTGTAACTCACATTGGCGGTTCACACAGCTACTTCCTTATAAGGGTGATACTTCGTAACAGATGCAACAGTTTTCCACATCTACCTTATTTTACTGGAATATTTTTGTTTTTGTATTATTTCTTCCTGCTCTGTATTTCCTCACCTGACCAAATCTTCTTTACAATGATACAGAATGCAGCTCCATAAATTCTTTCACCAGCTCATCAATGTTGCTGTTGTCCAGCTCTAACTCCTTAATCTTGGCAGGAGATAAAGTCTTTTTAATGAAGGCTTCACAAACATCAACGACTTTGATGTTCAAACCCATCAAAGTGACCTGTCCAAAATTTCTTTCTTTTCAAGCAAGCCCTCAACATGTAGATACTCATGCAGACTATTCCCACAAGTGACATCAAGGTGCTCCTTCCTCACTTGTTTTGTGAATCACATTTTGACATTTTGTTTTGCTTGTAATGCAAATCAGTCACTAATAAAGATGCTTGTCAAGCAAGATTCAACTATATTATCTAGTAAATTTTAAAAAAATAAGAATTTTTAAATTGAAATAATTTTTAATTAAGATTTTTTTCCTGATAAAATTGCAATATCCATCAAATTTTGTAAAAACAAATGTAGAAAAATGGTCTCTATGAAAACTAAAAAGCACAAAATTTATAGCATATCATGGCAGGAACAATAACACATTTCTTTATTGAATCCATTTTGTTAAAAAAATCTTTATTAATTAGAATTTTATAGAGATATAATTTTTTTTACCTTACTAATATTGATTCCTGGTTTGATTTATGCCTGTAGTCATTGAAGTACCACATAACCACTGAATGAGTTTGTTTTGTTTTTTATATCTATTATGTATGTGGAATAACATTAACACTTTTCATTTTATAGACAAAGTTCTATTACAAATAATATCAATGTCTGGCAAATACTTTTCTTATCAATTATTACTCATTTTGCAGATCGACAACTTGTATGTTGCAGCAGGAATGAATGTAAATGCAGTCCAAGGTGCAGGAGGTTTAGGTAAAGAGTTGGCTGACTGGATAACAACGGGGGAACCAAAAGCTTATTTGCTACCTTTTGACATCAGAAGATTCCTTGACTTTCATAATAATGCCAGATTCTTAAGGGAACGAGTTCAGGAAGCTGTAGGTATGTATAGCTGATTTTTTAAAAAAATATTTAATTTCTTTACTATAATAGTTGAGTTAGAATAAATGTTTTTATTGATCAAAATAAATAATTTGCTTATAAACAAAATATTTATGAGTTAGATTTTTTAAATACAATTATTATCTATTGTAAGTTCTCTTGACTAAAATTCAGAAAAATTCTTGCAATTTTTCACCTATTATGGCCCGTAGAATTCCCAGACAACTTTCAAAACTTTTATCTATCCATCTATATCTATTTATTAACCTTTTTATTATGTTAATTTCTGGACAAGATAGCTTGAACAATTTTAATTAGATCCAAAATGCAAGTAATATATATTAGGGTGGGAGAAAGTCTTAACTGTGCTCATAGGTGGCTCTTCCAACTCTAAAAGATAAAAATTTAATTCCTCCTATTTCCTCACAATAAAATTCAAAGAGATGATTCAAATTGGACTGATTGCTGCCACTCTGTAACAAAAAGTTTTTCCATAGCTGAGAAACTAGATTCTGATTGCTATAACAGCTAAGAAACCAGGAATTGAAAAACTATTTTCAATACCCTAACTTTAACTGCTTTTAATTTATTATTAACTTATGGCAGTTCATTCAAAATTATCCATCAATTGCATTTTCTTCTTCCTCTTATTTCCAAGGAAATGTTTTATAAAATTAAATCAGGAAATGGCAAAAAAGTGAAGTTTCCTTATATCTCTGAGCAAATATAATCTGCTTTTGTACTTTGTCATGATGACTGGAATTTTTTAAATTCATCATTTGTTGTAAATATTTGTTCCTCGTCTTCGATTTCTTTATATATTCCCTTGTATTCAAATACCAAGAGCTTATTGACAGGATTCCATATTTTAAATAAATAACTAAATTTATATTTATAATTGTATTAGTTTTTTAAGGTATATATATATATAAATAAAGGATATCCCACAGAGCTATTTTGTTTAACTATTCTTTTATCTTTCATTTTTCCTTTAATCGACGTCCGATTGTAGAAGTAATTCATAGCGAGAATTGTAAAAGGTTATATCATTTCCCAGAGGACGATAATTTTAACTAATACAACATTCAGGGGTGTTTGTGGGACCCCAAAAAATCCCCTGAAACTTTTACGGACTTACTACCGACATTTTGGAGTTTCGAGAAGGGGGGGGGGAGAGAAATGAAAAATTACAATTATGAAGTATTGAATAACCTAATTATAAAAGTTCGATGAATTATTGAACAAAATTACCCAGATCAAAATAAATAATTCTTTATTATTCCTACTTCCTTTTGAACGACGATCCTCAGAATTTCCGGGTATCGAAGATCAAAATCCCCGGAATTCCGGGATTTCCCCGGAGCACAAACACCCCTGAACATTCCAGAACAACACCATTTATAGAGCTTTCGAAAAACTGTTACAAATAATATTCATTCATAGGTCCACTAAAAACTGTAGGATAAGGACGTGTCCACATGTCATCGTTTCCCGCTCACAAAGCTACGCAGTTATATGTTTTCAGTCACATGATGTTTTTGTTACTTCTAACGTCCTCCTAGAGGAAATAATCTAGCTTTCTGTTTGTTTAATATCTCCATGTTTTAATCCATTTAATATTTCCTTGTAAATACTCCCCTCTTTAAATTTTTCCCTTTTACTCTAAATAAGTTCTTTTTTTTTAAAGAAATATTTTCATCCTTCGTTTGCATTATTTTATCTTAGTTTTCAAACTGAACCCATAAATATTAAAAAGCCTCTAGACACCACGCCACTGAAATCCCACTATCTGAAGAGTTTAATATTTTTGGAATGTTTGGTTAGACTCCCTCCCCCTATACATACATACATATATATATATATATATATATATATATATAACGAAAAATTCACTCCGGTGGGTTTGCTTGTTATATAGTGGTGGGGTATGTTGTGAAGACACACAATCAGCAGGCCTCAGTATAAAACAATGACGTTTATTTACACAAGACTCTAACACAAAGACGACAAATATGTACAGCCGAGATGAACACAGGGCTGCACACTACAGCAGACAGTAGTCCACAAGTAGTAATCATTCACAGCTCTCAAAGCACAGACAGAATCCAAAAGAAGAAGGGTTTCTCATAGCTCTGCTCTTCGGTCTTTCCAGACGGCTGAACTTATCACTGTTTCCTCGCTTTAGTTGCCAATTCACCACCACTCACTGGCTACTCCACACAGTGGACTTACACACACAGCACACAGCAGTTCAGCACTTGCTTGAACTACAAACACAATGCTGGCATCTCACTATCCTCTCAAAGACTCGTCACTTGTCTTCTTCTCCAGCTCCGCTTCCGGCTCAATTCAATCCACACACGCTATTCAGTTCTTGAAGATTGTAGGTTTAATGGAGTACCAGCCCATGATGAGCTACCTCCGAGTTTTGCAAGTTGTTGATGGAAGCGTTGCTGGTAGTAGATTGGCATTGACTGTTTCTCGTCGTGGTGGTATCGAAGCGTGGGTGAATGAGGTTGCCAAAAGCTGCAATTCTATTGGCTGTTGGCTTGGGAGTGAGAAATCTATTTATACAGTGTACTGGGAAGTATTTAGGGACTTGCAGACTGTGATATGGCATTAAACAGAATAAATAACTTAGTCATTTGGTCATTTGCGGTCTTTATCTCTTTAATTGCATTTTTTAATTGGAGGAAATTTAGGAACAGGTTTTTAATTTCATTGAACATCTCGAAATCTGCAGCAAATTCTGTGGTGGGGTTGTTAAAATTGTTTATTTAGGTAGGGTTGATAATAGTTTGTTGAGACTGCTGGGGGAGTTTTTTTTAGAGTACTGGCGTTGGAGAAAATATTTTTGACAAAGTTTGATTGGAAAGGATTTTCTCTAATTATTTGCGGGTTTTGTATTTTTGGAAACTTTGATAACTCTCTAAAAGTCTTCCTGTTCACTGTTAATGCTTCTAAGGTTTCCAGTTTTATCTTTCTGTGGACAGTTCCTTGTTGGATGCTCTTCTTTACACTTGAGGCAACTAGGTTTCATGGCTCAGTAACTATATGTACATGTCCAAAGTGATTGCAATTAAAGCATTGGAAAACTGAATTCCGACCTCTGTAATGTTCAACCGTCATTTTGAGATACTCCATATCACTTGCCTTATATATTTGGTCCACAATGCTGTTTCTGTTTAAATCTACAAGTGGGATAGGAAGAGATCTCCAAGTTTTATATTGGGAGAGTCTAACTATTTTATTTACAGAAAATACACGGTTTTTCAGTTCTTTTTCTAATGAGTCAATCATATAGTCTATTGGGAGTCCTTTAAAGACCACTTTGATTGATCTTTGCATTTTGGGAAGGTTACATAAAATTCAAAATTATTTTCCCTAAAAATTCTTGGATTTTTTTTGTGTGATTTTCAATAGTTTCAGGGAATATTTTAATAAAACCATTTCCCAAGATATTGTTATTTATACAAAATTTTGAGTGTAATATTTCAAGTATTTTAGCGTAATCTTTAGTATATTTTAGTATTATTGGGGGGAATTTTTTAGGAAGTTTTATTTTGCTCAACTTCTATTTATTCTTCTTGGACATTAGTTAAGGGTTCAAAGCGGTTAGTTAAAGCTATTTCCTCTTTATTTTTGATTACCATCATCGCTTTAGCATTTTTTCGCTTAGGGGAGAGTTTAAATTCATCATTCTTTCTTTTTGCAGCCAAGCAGTTTAAGTGCTTTATGTTCACCCTTTAAGTGCTCCAGTTGCTTATATAAGGTACATATTTTCCTGCGTAGATCCTCCACTTCATGAGGGGTGGCCACCAAGGGCAGGTCTTTTGGGGGGCAGAGGTAGTTTTTATCATCTGTTCCAATTCGATTAACCTCTGACAATTATTACAGTAACATTCTGAATCATCAGATCTATCTGTCTCAGTTTCCGTATCGTTTGAATCAGGGTGAATGCACTTCTTAGCATTTGCTCCTGAGATCCCGGTTCCCTTCCAAAACAAATACTGATGAGGACAATTCGGGAGCGGGAAGGTTGTGTGTATGCCAGCTTGGGCGTCAGATGATCTCTCCAGACGTCCGTCTCCTTCCATGACCGGAGAGACAGAATTAAAAAAAAAATCAATTCTTTTAAGTCTGTCAGCCATTTATAGCTCCCGGTCGGCAGGACCAAGACTCTTCTAGGCCAATAAGAGCATATCTCGGTTTCTATTGGACGGATCGGGAAAATTCTTTAACTTTCTAGTTCAATCTGTCGCAAATTTACCTCAGAAAATGTACAGTGGAATTATGGTTTTGAAACATCTCTCAAAAATTTAAAATACAAAGATTAAAGACAGGCAACCATTGGTGACATATATAGAGGGCATGATCCTTCATATTAAAGAAAAATTAATGAAATTGAATCAGCGGAACTTTGTGAATGGTTCTTCAATTTTCCGTATTCCCAATGCTTAAATGATTGAATGAATTCGCTTTCTAGGACTGGAAATTGGCTATAACACCTTGTATTCTCATCTTTCTGAATGATTCAAAGACATAGATAATATTCATTATGTTTAAAAGAATTTCTCAAAAAGCACATCTAATCATAAATTTGAATACATAAAATTTTTTAAACACATACTTACTTTTTGTTTCATGAATTTTTGTAATAAAAGATTTCAATTAGTTGCATTATTATTTGCTGAAAGATATTTTTGTATTTAGGTCATAACTATTCTATTCGACATCCACTACTGAATGAATTCAAAACAGCTCGGAAATCTCGATGCTCGCCTCTTTATACTATACAGGAACAAGCAGGAGCTATATTTGGTGAAAGAATGGGTTTTGAGAGAGTTTTGTATTTTGATCCTTCAATGCCGAGTAAGTGAATCAATTATTATTTTTTTTATTCCTTATTTCAAAAACTAAATATTTTCATACATCATTTTGTTTTTCAAAATTAGCGTAAAATGAGGAAAATGTTGCTCCATTTTTTAATGCATTGATTCAAATAGATATTGAATTATTTCTATCTTATTCATGTTGGGTTTTCCAAAATATTGTTGATTATTGTATGTGTACATGCAATATAAAAATTTAATTACTGCAAAGCACTGTTTATATATCTTTGAAGGAACTGACATAAAATAACATATAAATGACAAAAGTGTACAATCGGAATTGTGATAAACTTTAATTACTGCAAATTCCATGTTGCTAATGCAAACTCATTTATCAATGTACAATAGTACACTCTAGTACATTACGAACATAATATGGAAAGTAATATTTAAATTTTGAAATCAAATAATTATAAATGTCTGTTATTGGTTACATTATACACTCACTGGCCAATGAATTAGAAACCCAATATCATTTTTTTATTGGACCACCTTTTGCTCGGATAACTGCTCTGATTTGTTTGAGCATCGAGTCTATAAGCTTCTGGAGTGCATTTACATCCAGAAAATACTGTGCATTGGCTGTACAGCTTTTTAGATCTTGTAAATTAGATGGAAGAGAAGAGTGCTGTCGGATGCGTCTTTCCACCATATCCCACACATTTTCTATGGGGTTAAGATCCGGGCTATGCGGTGGCCAGGGAAGGAAGGAAGTGAAGCAATTTTGAATACTTCTGGCGCGATGTTGCATTATCGTCCATGAAGTATCCATGGCCATCAGGATAAAAATGCAACAATGCAGGGTGCACTTGATGTGCCAGCCAGCGGAACATGTCATGATACTCCCTCTAAATCCTTACAGAGTGCGAGAAAGGCAAAATGGATTCATGGCTTTGTAAGGTTCTCGCCAAATTCAACATCTTCCATCTGTGCAAAATAAGGTGTAGCGTGATTCATCCGACCACATTACCTGTTTGTAATCCTCAGATGCTCAGTGTCTTCTTTTCTGACACCACTGCAAATGAATTTTTGCGTGTCGGGCAGAAATGAGTGGTTTTCTCTCTGGCACTCGATTACGCGTTCCTATCCTCTGTGCATGGATCGAATTGAAATCTGTTGGGAAGATCCTTGGTTTATTGTGTCATTTGAATTACAGTAGAGTCCCTGCTATGCCGCAAAATTCGTCGGAGAAGCCACCGGTCACGCCCTTGGAAATCTGCGCTCGAACCGCTGTTACGTCTTCTAGAGAAGGATAATGGTTTCTGATTCCAACTTTTGGAAATCTTTGATATAGCTGCTTTTAAGAAAACAGTGACATCTGTCGTCTTCGAAATTGAGGCACTTGCTAAACGGGCACCAACAATAAGCCCTTTTTTGAATTGTGAAAGATCTGTCATTTATCCCATTTCACTTTACTCATCGCTAAAAGGACTCTTACAACCTTCTTTTACTAATATTATTACCACATGTAACCCACAACATTATAAAAAAAATTCATACTTCATCCCTAGCATGTATTCAAATGCAAATAAATCCCAAAGATTTTTAATTCATTGACCAGTGAGTGTATCATTCATATACTAAATATGTGAGACCATGTATTTATAACATTTGAGTCATCTTAGATGATCATTTGGCTCACCCTATTGGTTGTACTTAATTTCATTAAAATCTGCTTAAACATAATTTTGATTTTCATTTTTCTTGCACCAATATTTTTAAGAAACATATTGTTATAAACTGTAAAATAATGCTAGTTTAATAACTGTATATCTACTTTGTTTACTGTGATCAATAAATTTTGCAATGGATTCAAATACCATAGTATCATACTGGCATTAAAAATCTATACAAGTAATTTATCTTCTTATTGCACATTATTTTTCAGTATTGTTATGACATTTTGCTATTCTTTATGTAGATTATAAACCTACTCTTTCTGTACTTTAAATGATAGGAAAATAACCACATAATTAAATATTTATTGAAATAATAAAAATGATTGGAATTCTATGCAATAATTAAGAGCATTGTTAATATTATTCAAAATATATCTTTAAAAAAATTTCTAAGAGAAGTTGCACTATAATAAAATTACCGTCATTAAAATGACACAATTTTTTTTTTCATGGTGTAAAAATGTTTGTGAATAATATTTTGAGAAATTATTCCAGAAATATTTCAAAGTCATTCTTAATTTCTTACCAAACATAATCATGACAAATTTTTAAAGCAACTATAAAAGCCATTCTTTACCATTTCTGATAGCCGTCCATCCAATATGGCGAGAATGGTATATTAAGTCTTATCTTTCAATTTAAAGTATGCTTTAAAATTTAGCACTGTTTCAATTTGGGACCATATGAACAAAATATTTTATGAATTAACTTCTCTCTCAATAAGGTTTTGATAGAAAGGCACATGAGTTTCAAATCTAATTGTAACAATTCTCTATGTACTGCTCATTGGTCTTATTTATAACTTGATTCCATTAAGTTGAAAATCTCAGAAGTGAAACAATTTCAATTTGACAACAATCCACAATTTTGGGGGGGGCTTACAAGGATTGTGTTCCTAGATTTAAACTCTGTTAATTAACATTCAAAGGAAGGAACCACTTCATAGCATACATTTGAAATTTCTAGAAATTTTCAAACTTATCACTATGTTGATGTATACATCAAGTTACCATCTATGTTGTTGTGTACATCGAGTAGCGTAGTTATATAAATGTCCTAATATGTATCTCCACCAAAATAGAAGTCAAAATTGCTTGGACTAGTGCAAACAAAATCATGAATTAAACTCTTAATTATTGCTTTAAACACATAAAATGAGTTCTATCAATTTGATATTTTTACAACATTAAATATTTTAATTGGAAATGAATGATAGTTTAATATTTTCTTATAGAAGAGGAACGTATGCAGCCACCAAAGATTACATTTGGCAAACCTTCATGGTTTGATAATGTTCGAGAAGAATACACTGCTTGCAGGGAACGTGTTGGAGTAATTGATATGTCATCATTTACTAAATTCCATCTGAAAGTAAGAATGGATATGATATTTATTTTTTTAATGTTGTATGAATTCAAAGAATTTCACCATTTTGATTCACTCCATGAATTAACTATTTTATCATGACTGTTCTATCTAAAAGGATGTTTTAACTTATATAGCCATTAACATTACTTTTCAGCATGGAGGATTTCTTTCAAAATTGAATTCCGTATATGAATTATGAAATAATAAATTTATTACTTCTCAGCAGTTTTGTTTTTTAAAGAATATAAAATGTAATCTACACATTTCAAATCATATTGTTACTAAGCCGATTTTCCATCTTTAGTAATATTATACTTTTTTATGAAAGCATTATATTTTCTGATTAATTTAGATCTTAATCCATATTAATTATTTCATTTGCAAATTCTTTTTTCAGTCTGGTGGAACTGAAGTCGTTGACTTTCTTCAACAGCTCTGCTCCAATGATATCAATGTCCCAGTTGGAAATATTGTTTCTTCTGGCATGCAAAATGACCAGGGCTGTTATGAAAATGATTGCTTGCTATTAAGAAGAGCTCATAACTGGTATTACATCTTAAATTATAATGACAGTTATATATTTTTCATATCATTTATGAACATTAAAGCTTTTTGTAAGCGTAAATGTCAAATTTTGCATTCTTTCTTAAACAGATGGCACTTTTCTATTGAAACAAAAGTAAATAAAATTAATTTATTAATTACTTTTCAAGGTGTAAGAATACTAAAGTAATTTATTGTAATCCAGTGCCCACAATTGTGCATAATTTCAGAATGCGAACATATTTATAATTATGTGAAAAATCAGTTACAAGATTTCATTTTTACAAACTTGAAACAAATAAAATACAAAAAATAAATATTGTCTTATATCATTATCAAATACTTGTGAAATTATTTGTTGACATATACATTCATTTGTCCATGTATCTTAAATAATGTTAGGATGTATGTTCTGTTAATACTTTAATGTATGTTGGCATTATTAATGCCCCGTTAAATGATTTTCGTCTGGGAACAATGCTAATCTTTATAATACACTCACTTCCAAAAGTTAAGCACGAAGATGTAAAATGCAAAAAAAATAACAAATGATGCTTTAATTGACACAAAATTCGGCAGGAAAGTAGCATTCATATTTATGCATAAAACAAAATCAGTAATTATATACAGAAAGGAAAACCATATTAAATTTTTGTAAGTCATCAAATAATGGAAAATAAACAGCATAAAATGAAAAAAAGGGCATTAATAGGGTATGTGATCCCCCCTCATCTGTACACAAAGTTTACACCTTGTGACCATGCTTTCAATTAGGTCAACCACCGCAGAACTAAGCAATCGCCATTCTTCTTGTAGAGCAGTTTCCAGCTCAATAGGAGTGGCTGGAGGTGGGAAAAGTGAAGATACAGCACGGCCTAGAGCAACCCAAAGGTTTTCGATGGGATGAAGGTCGGGCGAATATGCTGGCCACGCCATACGCGCAATCCCTTCACTCTCCAGGTAATTATTGACGATCTGAGCTTTATGGGGACGTGCATTATCGTCCGTGAAGACAAAAGTAGGGCCAACTGCTACAGCGTACATTCCCAGAAAGGGTTTGTAACGATTGAAGGTCGCGATACGAACCTGCGAGGCTAGGGCCAGTAGACGAGTAACATGACCATAATACAAAAGTCGACTTCGGTATCGTAGATGCTATCTGGCTTATGAAACTGGCGCCACAGGTTCTAAGACTTCATCTCGATACCCCGTTTAAAGATGTGCAGATCCCGTTAGCCCCGTTTAAAGATGTGCAGATTGGTGCGGTATCCTAATGAAATCCTTGCCCACACCACAATGCTTCCGTCTCGGAATGCGTTATGTTCGGTGATGTTTTGGGGCTGATTGCGCGTTCCTTGTTCACGCCGCATCCTTATACACTTGTCACCTGGCGGCAGAGCAAATATTAACTCGTCAGTAAACATGATATTGCCAAAGTCAGACGCATTAAAATTGGCATGTTCCCGGCACCACTTTAATCGTGCCCCCCCCCCCGATCGGACGGATAAAGGAACACAAACTCGAGGAACCCGGGCGTACAGCCTACTCATATGTAATCTTCAGCGCACATTAGTAGTAGATATCGCCTTACTAATGGACGCTGTAACCATAGATGTCACACGTGTGGAGGTCGCTCTGCGATTCCGCTTGGCTACAATAGCAATATGTTGATCTTCCGCGGGGGGGGGGGTAACTATGGGACGATCGGCTACGGGCCTCCGGACAACTATCTGTGGGGTTTAGAATTGTGTCCATAAACCTGAAATTACAGAATGGTGAACGCCGAAGAAAAGAGCAACATCATTGATCGACTGTCCTACTTCAATGCGCCCCACAGCTTGCTAGGGCTCGGAATCTTCCATTCGTCTTCTGGAAATCATAGAAACACGCATGTCTATCAGCACTTACAATCAACTTCTGTAACCCTTCATAAAGCTGTATTATTATAAGACTGTCCTTTTTGCATATTTCTTCGCATGAAACCGCGATTGGCTGTTACCTAACATATTTGCAGACTTCCATCTACCTCTGCAGCGAATTGCATCCTCTTCAATTCTGATTGGCTTCCGGAAATTTCCATTTTCCTCTCTGTGCTTAACTTTTGGAAGTGAGTGTATGCATTTACATTATTGTCTTGAAATTGAAACTGAAAAGTGCTTATCCGATTATTTCAAAATCATTTATAAAAGGTGTAACTAAGATAAGGACCTATAACAGTAAAAAGAAAGGGTAAATACAATAAATGAAAAAGAATATTTATTATTTCTTGTTGCATTCTTGAACTTAAAAGTAGTAGGTGCCTCATCCACTCTATACGCAATCAAATTGTGCTTTCTGTTAATAGATATTTTATACTTTTCAGCTATTTTATGATGTCACCTACTGCGCAGCAAACACGCATCAGTGAGTGGATGAGAAGATATATGCCGAAAGATGGTTCGGTTTCAATGAGCGACGTTACATCCATGTATACTGTTCTGAATGTTGTGGGCCCGAAATCCCGAGAACTCATGTCAGAATTGACTAGAACTGAAATGGATATTGCAGGATTCACGTGCAAAGTGAATGAAAGATTTTATCTTTAATAAAACAAGACATTAATGATATAATCATTATTATTAAACATAAACTATGATCTTTTGGTATTATTTTTGTATTCATTTTGAGAAAATTTTGAAATCTTGCTAAAATTATTATACTGTTTAATTCTGATCTGAAAATTGCATTTGACCATTGGCTTAATATGAGTTTCTGTGCAGGATCTCTCAATATATTCTTGTTAGAATGAACTCCTTTTAAATTTTCAATTATTTAAAAAATTTTAAAAATCGAGAAAACAGCATAATTTTCTACACATAATAATACATATTAAAATAGCAGAAATATTTCAGATTGTTTAATAGTATCTCGTTTGATAACCAGCACACTAACATAAGTGTTTGTTAATTTGTTTTTTTAATTCCATTAAAAATTATGTAATTTAGTTTTAATGAATTATCCAATAAAATATTTTTAAACTTTAAATTTTCATAGATATATAACTTATGCAACTTTAGAATTTACACCTTCCCTTTAACTGTGTTTTGCATTTCTTTAATTTTCTGTATGTTTTTACTTTTCCAATTATATCATAGGAAAAGCAAAAGTATTCAAACACATTGAATCTAAATCACAAATCAAATCTTGAAATTTTCACTTCAGCTATATGTCTTGGCTTGTTACTATTTCGATAAAGAGTGTTTAAAAAAAAGATTGGCAATTGGAAAGGAAAAACAATTAAATCACGGTTATTAAAACCAGCCAACTTTAGTGACAAGTTTCTTTTTCTTAGAATTAATGATTGGTTTCAATTAAATAGTTTGTGTAGTGTAATTTGATCTTTATGATGTCCACATCAAATCGTTTTAAACTTTGTTTTGGCAGATATATAATTCATACTATTTTGGTAGTCTCATACTGTTCAGTTTATTGTGCTATGCATTTTCATAATCTTCTATCAATATTTTATTCAGTTAGTTATATTACAGAAAAGAGCAACAATCTTTAAAATTGGATACATTATAAAATTTTTCACCATTGCTTCATTAGATTGTTTTAAGTGTGACAATTTTCAAAGATTTTATTAAAAAGACCTGTATATTGAAACATGCTCATCATATAAAAATAAACTGATCCTCTTATCTTGGCGTAAATGGGGAGAAAAAAAAAACTAGGATATTAATAGCCACAATGAAATGATTTAATTTTTATTTCAACAGAAAAATGTATATAAAATATGTTTAAATTTTTTAAAAGAAAATTAACTTAAAAAAGAAGCATTCTAATCTCAAAGTCATTTTTGTGCCATAATATATATGAAATTTATCAGAGAAAAATGCTAAAATCCACTTAATTTTATATTAATTAAATTTTTTTTAAATGGTTTCCAATGTGCATTTTCTCATTTTGTGCCCAGTTTGGTAGTTCTAGGGTAAGCATTCTGATCTCTAGAGGTCCAACACACAAATTTTTCTTTATTATTTATATCAGTAGAGATTGTTTAACTATTGTTCTAAAGTGGTGTAGTATCGTTGATTCAGAAAGATCGAGTAGAATTTTGTATTTCTTGATGCCTTTATTTTGATATAAACTTTAATTCCAATTTAGAAAACCAATGTTGGATATGCTGGTGAAGTTCTTGTCATGGGATTCAATAATACAGGCGAACCTGGCTATTCCCTATATATACCTTCAGAGGTAAGTAAGCATATTACTCATTAAAAAATAACTTGAATTTATTGGAGAAATTAATAAAGGTTATTTTCTAAAACCTAAATTTTGAAAATTAAAAGTAACAAATATAAACTAAATTAAAAAAAAAACTGCATAATTTTTGAAATGTTATTAACATATTTTGCATGCATTATAGTAATAAATTATTTTAAAAACTAAAAAACTAAATATTTAAAAAGATATTAAATTTAAATTCAGTGATTTATTTATTGTATTTATAAAATACTATATCACAGAGATTAATATTTGTAAATCCTTACTAATTAAAAAGAAGTGGCCTTAAACTGTAATGCTGTCTTTGTATATTTCTAAAAAAAAAAAAATGCTTTATCAAAATCTGGTTATAAAAAATTTACTGCAATTTGCTTCAATGATATTTATGTATCTATTTTTTTTTTTCAGTATGCCTTACATGTATATCATAACCTTCTAAATGCTGGTAAAGATTATGGAATTCGAAATGTGGGATATTATGCGTTGCGCTTTCTTCGTATTGAAAAGTTTATACCCTTTTGGGCAGAAGAGTTAGATAGCCACACTACACCATTTGAGGTTGGACGAGGTTTTAAAGTGAGGATGCAAGTAAGTGAGAAGAAAAGAAAAAAAAGACGTTTAAAATTATTGCTAATATTTTTAAAAGGATATCAAAATAATAAAAATGATATTTTATATCAGTTACCTAATATAAAGGGTGGCCATAAAATAACTTTCCCTCTTTGGTGGCGTCTGCTGCTGAAATGAAACCACATTTCATGTACTAGCTGTAGAAGACCTGGGAAGATGAATTCCACACACAAAAAAAAGTAACAAAAGTTGTCGATAGAGGTAATAGTAGCGCTATAGGATTATAGTTATGAATGCATTTGTGGTAAAAGCTTTATAAGCCAGATAACAATCCTCGAGCTGAATTGCCACTTTTTCTCAATGGTCATGTTACTTGGTTAATAACCCTCAGATTGCGAGTTCAGGCCTATAGCTATTCGTATACCGCCGCAAATTCATGAAACTCATAGAAAATAATCTTTGATTTGTCAACAAAGGGGCTCTAGATTCTGTGCTATTTTTTTCAATTTGCTCACCTTCCTTGTGTACAAATTATTGTACTGGTGACATTCTCTATTGCTGTGCCTCATCTAACCACAATATTTTCCACGCCCTGTCAATGTCGATCCTGGGCAAGAAACCTTAAAACGAAAGTGAAGCGCTTCTCATGATCTATGATTCTTGCACATGATTGACAGAAATGCAGCGTTTTGCATAAAATTTTACAAAGAGTACCATTTGGCATATCAGTTTGGTGAGCAATTGTATGAACCGTTGGCCTATTGCTAGTCCAGTATAGCAACATCTGTTACAGCATAATCTGGTACTGCTTTTCATCCTTTACCGGCTCTAAGTCCTAGTGAACCAGTTTCCTTGAATCTTTTAACCAGCGGTCTTATTGCTAAACAGACATTGGACCTTTACGTAGATTATGAAAGATTCGAAATTGTTTAATATCAGCCATGATATAGCACTATCTAGTATTGAACAGTTTTACAAATTAAACGCCCATATTAAAAACAAAATTGTAACAATCAATTACAAATAACAGTCAAGAAAACATCAATAGTCAAGAACGAATTGCTAACATGTCGTTTCTATTTCTTGTTTACAATGAATTCAAGGCTTTGCTGTCATGTACACACTAGGAATTTTGCATAATCCTCCTTGGTATGTAAATTCCCTCGTTAATACTTGACGGCAGCGCCACTTTCCACCTATTGACAACTTTTGGTATTATTTTTTCCCGGTGGAAATAATCTTCCTATGCCTTCCATAATCTGTATTTGAAACATAGCTTAATTTCATTCATTCTCTTTAACCATCGATGTTGCTAAATAGTGAAAGTTATTTCATGGTCACGCTATATAGCTTTATAAAATGTGGTAAAGCGAAATTTTAAGATGAATCAATTGTTGTTAAGAATAAGAATATCTTTTAAAGAGACTTTTTTCTTCCAAAGTATTCTTTTATTTTCTTACACTTATCCCAATATGCCTTCCACTGATGGAATGGCTCCTTCCGGGGTAAGGGATACTGTGAGAAAGTGTTTAAACTATGAGAATTTTCTTCTCTCTCTGTTTTTATTTTTAATACATTAATTTAGCCAGATGACATTGTGGGTAGTGGTAGTTGTAAGAATATGATTTGCATAGTAGAAATGGTAAATCCCCTCATCATTCATCTGCGAAACTGAAGATCGGTTATTGTTCGACCGAAGTCAGCTCGATGCCTGATCGTTCGTCCATATCGAGTCATGTACTACGGAAAAGGGGCGTCGGACGGTACAAGATGGTTATTTAATTTGTGAGCAGGCTTGGTCCTATCTACAATTGCAGTTCGTTTTTCTCTCTGATTAAATAAAAAACTATATATATATATGGATTATTTATATTTATTACTAGCTGGTACCTGGCGCGTTGCTTTCGCAGAAGAAATAATTTTGAAAAATATCAACTGAAATTTGAGTTAGTCACCTTGTTTAATTAATTAAGAAAGAAAGAATGATATTTATTTTTCAATTCTTTCTATTAGCTCAAACTCTCCATATATCTTTATCTTTTCTTTACTTATAATAAAGCACAATGTGTGTGTGTCTGTTGGCGATGTACAGGCCAGACCGTTCGACCTACAGCTACCAAATTTGGTATATGTATACCTTGGGTGCCGGGAATGTGCACCTCGGAGCCCTTTTTTTGAATTTTTAATTAAAATTTTAATTAATTAGAAAAGAAGCCAAATTTTGACATTTTTTCGCCATAACTTCCGGAAATATTACAGCACAAAATTGATTTTTGCATCAAGTTAAAGCTCAAAAAATTAGCTTTTTAATGATATTAATGTTTTGATATATAAATTAAAACTCTATTTTAATGAATTTTTAAACATTTAATTTAAGCGTATTTTTTTCAACAATTTATTTTGCTTAAAATAAAAATAAAATTTTATATTCTTGAAAGAAGTAGGGTATTGGGATTTATAGCAACAGTGGCTGTTATCCCTGTTTCAAATACTTAGAACAAAATATAAATTAAACACAAGAGAGCGCGCACGCACAAAAACAAATTGAAGTTTCAGTCAGTTAACAGTTAATGAAGTCTGTTCAAACAGTTGAATGAAGCTGCAGTGAGTCCGCTGATGAGATTTAGAACATTTCCAAAAGTTCCAATGGAAAGAAGAGGTACAAAAAGTCAGAGCAATTTAATGTGGTAAAAAAAATTAGTAGATGTTGAAATGCTTCAACGCTTGAAGAGAAACTTGAAGATTGGCCTTGTTTGCAGTTATTTTACCCAGAACATTTTTAAAGGAGATATCGTGTTTATCTAATTGGAGAAATGTCCACAATTTGTCTCTATAATATGAATACTTTTTGCACGAGAGAATTATATGTTCAATATCATTTATGCTATTACATTCATGACAAAGAGGATCATTATGAAGGTTAAAGCGATTTAACAATCCTGGTGTTATAATTATTTTGCTGATTAGTCTGGCCAAGACAACATCTTCCCTCCGATTTTTGGACCAGGGAAACAGCAAATTTTATATTCGCGAGGATCTCAAAAAAATCAGCTTTTATTAAAATGTTGCCATCACATTTTCAGAAGTTCTGATTTTTTAAAAAAGTTAATTACTACCAAAAATAAAACAGAAAAATATAATTTTCATCACGTGATTATATGAAATGAAATAAATAGTAAATGTGATATTTTTTAAACAATAAATGCAAGAGTAAATTTTTCTTGATCGTTTGCAATATTAAAATTATTAATTGAATTAAAGAATTAAAGTAAATAAAATTACAAAATAAATATATGTTACAAAAGTGCGACAGTTAAAACTGAAAAAGAATTTTTAGAAAAGCACCAAACGATAATCTTCTGAGAGCGAGAATAATTATTTAAAAACAAGAAATCTTAAGCGAACTTTGAAAATGACGTCATTTCAAAGAAACGACGAACAAAAAGCAATTGATAATCAGTAGTAGTAAAATATTTTTGCATTATTTTTTTTTAATTTTTAAAACAATAAGACACGTTTTGAATTGTTACTTTTACTTATGTGAAGAAGATATTTTGTGCAAATCAAAGAATTCGCCTTCATGATTGTAATTTATCTCAGCATTTTAATGAATCATGCGAAATAAAAACGCAACTGCTTTCAACGAAGCATACGTAATATTAAAGCTATACTGGTAAAAGTAGGTCAGGTTTTTGAAAACGCACCTTCTTTCAAACAAGCATACGTAATAATTAAAAATGCAAAATTTGTAAAAGCATATAAAACTATTTTTACCCGCATATTTCGGAGACATCAAAACGTTCTACCAAAACAATATCATGTTCTCAAATGAGAAACAATAAATCAACTATCATTCCAAATGAAACATATAAAAATGTCATTTTCGGCACGTGTCTGTATAAAATGAAACAAATCTGAAACATGATTTTTTTGGAAAATAAATGGATGGAAACGTTTTCTATGATATTTTATTATACATATATTACTAATCCAATTAAACAATTTTATTTAAGGCAAATATGGCATAACATATACAAGGCATCTTCTGTAATCGGAGCCCAACATCTAATTTCTTAATTTTTTTGGGAGAGACATAAATCTCTTAGCAATTCGTCTAAGTGAAATATATAATTAGTAGATTGAGGGGAAAAATGCTGATGAATTAAATTTTTACATGCATCATTTGCTCTGTGAATCATATTTAACAAAATATTCTTGAGACGATAAGTCCTTAAAATAAAAAAGTGGTACTCCAATGAACTAAATCAATCATCAAAGCTGATCGATCTATGAAAATTTCAATATAACTACTCGATGTAAACTGGCGATTTTAGATCACTTTATCAAGATATCTAAGAAGCCGATCAGAGTTACTCTAGAATAATTGGTCTAGATTTTGAAAATGATGATTGTTCTAAACTTGCAATATTCAGAACTGAATAAATCAACCATATTTGAAGAAGATAGAAATGTTTATTTATTTATTTAGAAGTTGAAATATTAAGAATATTTTAAAAATATGAATCTATAAGACCAAAGGAATTTAAACCATAATTTTTTGAAATATATTCATAAACCTTAAAAAAATGTTATTATTGAGAGCATTTATATACATCTAAAAATAAAAATAAAAACTGAAAGTCTCAATTAACCTGTGAAATTTTATCTGAATAATTCCTTGGGATCTTATAAATTATTAAAAAAAAATTATAATGTTTCAATTTCTGTATTGAACATAAAACTTCAATGTCGTATTCTGCTTTCAGTTCTTAGTTTTATTTAAAGACATGCTTCGATTGAGTAAAGAGGTCTTTATATTAATAGAAGTTTCATCATTTCCATTTTAATTTAAAAGTGAATTTTACGTGCACTGATAGAAAATTAGTGAGAGATGCGGACTTCAAAGATAGGACTGCTTTAGGCGTACATAATAGTATAAGTGAATTATATGACTATCGAACTTTGAAGCTTAAAAATATTTTGCTGAAAAACTTATTATGAGATCAAGTTATATAAAAAATGATTTAACCCTTTAGTCGGCATTAGTATTGGTGAACCGACTGGTCGCCAAAGGCGGCTAGTATATATATATATATAGTTCAAATTTTCAATCGTTAATAAAATACTTTTTATTCATCCAATCAAATTCAAGTACAATTTTTTAAACTTGTAATAAATGACATTTGATGTTAATAGTTTTTTCAAATATTAATTCATTAATTAAAAATCTTCATTTCCTCATCGTGAAATAAGAAACGAATTAAATTTGTTTTTTTCCCTAGGCCAATGAGGTCAGGATTAACATGTTTTCGGCCGATTATTTTAAACGATTCTGTTGCTTTACTTAATGTTCGATGCATTTAAAACTAAAAATTGTTAATAAATCGATTTTTCGAATTCATTTTGATTTTCTTTCGCATTAAAATAATACAGAATAAAGAAAATTAAAAATTTGTAATTTGTATTTCGTTAACCCAAATGGCTTAGATAATTCACGCATTTTGCGTGCCTCAATTGGCGTTGAAAATTCAACGCTATACGTTTTTGATCAATTATTTATAGTAAGTATAATTATTAGACCAGTATTTTCTGGTTGATAGAGCGTTGGATTCGCATTCCTCGTGCTGCGAGTTCGAACCCGCTATCCGAAGACTGTGTGTGTAGTGGACGCTAAATCTGTCATGGTCACTCCCAGTCGAAAGTAATACCCTTGTGGCTACTGAGTCAGGTGATCGTTCTCTATTCCAGATCTAAACTACGATCTGTCAATGATGAATCAAGTCCGCTGAGTAAAAGGGTTTGTGACGTGTGTGAGCTAGAAGTCTGACTTCTGCCTTCGGGTGCTCAAGGGTCCATACCCTCAGAAGCTATTACACCCCTCCTTGCGCGTAAAGCGGAGAAAAACTGCAAATGTAATTATTTAATAAAAATTAACTAAATAAAAAATTGTTGTAGGAATTGATTTTTTTTATAATGCTTGTTGACAACCATGAATGCATTCACTCTAATTCAATAATATATAAAGGAGCAGTAAAAATAAACATTTTATTTTTTTGGCTTTTTTAAAAAAGTGTTTTAGGATAGACAATACTTTTTGTTATGTCTTCAGCAAAAACAAACAAACTTCTTGGTTGTCAGACTCTTGAGCATCCAGCATACAATGTGAATGAAGAAAGCATGGATTTTCTAGATTCAATCACTTGAAGTGACCTTGTGCCTTGTTGATGGTCAACGAGACTGTAAGGCGAATATGGAAATGTAATTGTTTGAAATCAAAAGGCATGTTGGTGGGAATAATGGAAATGCGTGGAATGAGCACAGCCTTTTCCAGGCATTAAGAATACTTCCATTCCATTAAGAATAATTTTCTCTATTCTTGCCGCATGTTTGCCTTCTGATTCTGATGCGCGTTATCGGCTAACACATAAACGCTGTTTTTTCTATTCTTGCCGCATGTTGATCGTGAACTTAGGAAGCATGTGAATTTGCAATTTGTGAACGATCTATTCCGTTGCTTGTTTGTTTAAGAAGCCCGGAATCACTTATTTCTACGCTGATAGACCTTCTAACTAGGGAGGCAGATTTTTTTTGACGAAGCAATTAATACGAATCGATTTATTTGTAAATTTTATTTTGTTCCAAATAAATGCTAACGATTGTACTATGCCTATAAAACTATAAGCAAGTGCAAGCAATAAGTTGACAAAGCTTTATTGCAAACGGATGAGCGGCGTAACTGCGCATAAAATGCGAACAAACAGAAATTCATTTTTATACATTAGATATAATATATAAACTTATTAGCACTGCACTTCATTAGAATGGTTTGTATTCATAATGAATAGAACATATATAAAACTATAAAAATAACATCACTTTAATGTCTTCTGAAATAATTTACTAATATACTAAATATTTTTAATCTTGTTATACATAAGAGATGTAAATGAAAGTAAACATAAATAATAGATATTACCGAAGAACTAATTGGGCACCGAAGTGCTTATTTTATAATAAATTTATCAATGAGCAGAGTGAAAGTATTAGTAATAGAAAAATAACTCACTATTACAATGTACGATCTGTCCCTCAATAATTTTTACAGCACCATATTAAAATTTGTATTGCATATGTATACTCTGTGTGTGTGTAAATATACTTTAGCAGATGCTTGGACAAAAAGAAGGCATTTTATAGATAAGGGATGATAAAACTGATGTCTGTTTACATCACAATGCAAGTGCAAAAAGCGATAGATCTTTGCTAAGAATTTATTTGACACGTCGATTTAGGATAGGAAAATTTAGCTATCATTAAAATAAATTTGTATGCAATAAGAGACATGTATCCCTTCACTCAGAGTGTGTGAAAATGCTGAAATCGTGGCTTAATAGAGCATATGTAGCATTTAAAAAAATGAGAATTGGATCAGGAAATAAGAGAATATTTTATTATTAAGTAAATATCGACGAAATTTAAATTAGATTTTAAAATATTACATTATATGTATAATATGAATATATGCAAGAAGCTAAAATATACACACTTTTGTACATTTGTTTGAGAATGTAAATTGCTACATACATAACGTTCATAAGTTGGAAATGTTTGCTATTATAATGTGAATTTTAAAAATTTCATATCAGAATGCTGTTTAATTCTTTGTATAGTTAAAATATATTTACCATGCTTTCATTAAAATTCTCGGTAAATGAATTCTAATATTTAAGATTAATTGAAATCGTTTTTTAGAAAGATTATTTCCTGGGAAAAGCAGCCCTACAGCAGCAGTTGGATCAGGGGATGAAAAGACGTCTGGTTCACTTTCAATTAGAAAATCACAATCCCGAAGCTGACATTTGGGCCTGGGGCCGAGAACCTATTTATCGTAATGGACGGTATGTGGGGAAGACGACATCTTCCGGTTATGGCTTCACAC
Source organism: Argiope argentata (assembly GCA_026289955.1). Classification (NCBI taxonomy): domain Eukaryota; kingdom Metazoa; phylum Arthropoda; class Arachnida; order Araneae; family Araneidae; genus Argiope; species Argiope argentata. The sequence goes on along the minus strand of JAOUZG010038029.1, from coordinate 2,764,805 downwards.
TGCAGCGAGTGGTCTGCCTTGGATTTGTGCACAATTATGATGAAAAGACGGGCGAGCCTCAAGTAGTTTCCTCAGAATTTATCTCTAATGATGCCAGTTTTGAAATTGAAATTGCTGGAAAGCGATTTCCTGCTAAAGCGAGCCTCAATGCTCCTCCGATACCCATCATCACTATGAATGGAACTAGCAACAGATACATACCTAAAGCAAGATTGGTGGCACATACTGCAACTCCAGACTCCTAATCATTGTTTAAAGAAATGTTTGTATATTTTGTACATCTGAATATTTTTCTCTATTTAAATAAATATTTTAGATTTTATTATAAAATAAAGGTAATTGTAGTGAAAGCATTTCATTCTTCTTTTGAAATCGGAATTGCTTGTTCATTTGCAAAAATAATAAAGTAACCAAAACAAGTTCTGTTTTAAAACATGTGTTTAAAATATGCCTTAATGTGCCTCTTCATATCGCCAAAGTAGTTGTACAACAACAGGGCAAAATGTTAAAAAAAAAAAGAAAAAGAAAAAGAATTAGTAATAAAAACTTGCAGGTAGCTCTTCTCTTACTTCCATGAAAATGATATTTATCCAGTTATCAAAAATTATACAAAGAATTGTCTCAAAACTTCACATTGACTAAACTTAACCAAAGAATATCCTTCAGGTGCCTGGCCACTAATATAACCTGTGATGAGTTAGAACATTTAGCCAAAAAAGTTTAGAAAATATTTCTTGCATTGAATAGATCTCATTAAAAAAAATAACTCATCAGATCAGCTAATAATTCCATTTCTTCAAATATATCAGCTCCCAGATATTTTTATCTGGTTTATCTCTACATTGTTCAAAACTTGGACGGTAGATGCTGTTTTGGCCCAACTAATCAGCAAAACAATCATAAGTACAGGTCTTTTGAATCACCATGATGATCCATTCTATCATGAATGGAACAGCATAAGCACATTGACTGAAGTAAGGGTCACCAGTGATCTGCGAGGCCATACAAATTATATGGCAAGAAATTCATTGCAACAATCAATGTGTTAATGATACTGATAATATTTATACATAACTTGTGTTTACAAGTATTCAAAATCTTACGTGCATCAGTTAATTGTGCTGAAGTAGGTTTCATTGTGCAACCTAAATTATGTAAATTATTTTTAAAAAATCTATTTGATCAATCAATACTTTCAATTTAATAAAAGCCAAAATAAATAATGCAGTTAAAATAGTTTTGTTTCCATATTAGCACTTGTTTGAAAAATTTACAAAAGTCTAACTGTATAACTTTGTATATAAAATCCAACAACTATGCAACTTATCCTTCAGTTCTTAAATTTCCGATTTTTATATTTTAAACTAATGTAATTTAGTTCACAACTATAACAAGAGTCAACAATTTAACTTAGTTTAAATATATATGTTGCTTGTATCTATGATAATCATTAATAATTTAAATAAAAACATTTTTTGAAGGTAGGAAATAAATTCATTTCAATAAAATAGAAAAAACTTTATTTAAATTAAGTATTTACAACAAATTAAAATAATATCTTCTTGAATTACCTGAAAAAAGAAAAGAAAATCAGAAATGTGAGGTAATACCTTACCATAACTATATACATTTCTCAAAAATTATTCATCTTATTTAACTGAATAAGTTTCTTTTTATGTATTCACAAATTTGTAGTAGCCATTTGAAATGACCCAGTTTGTAGAATTTATTAATTTTCTTTTTTTAAGAAAACGACCAAAGAGTATACATATTCATAGAAAAACTGATCTTAGTATAAAGACAAGTGATTAATAACTTTAAATATAGGGACTTATTTCTAATAATCCATGAATTTCAATTATCTCTTTTTTATAATTCTATTTTTTCCTCTGGCTAGTAAAAATTTATACATTATTAATTGTAATTTACATATTTATATATTCCCTTTCAGCCTGCATACGAGTTTACATATTTATTACTTGAAAACTTTCAAAAACAATTTCAACTGTAAACTTCATATACAAAATTTAATTGTGTTGCTAATTTTTAAAAAAATGTAAACTTTGATTTTCAAATATGTATCAATCAAATTACAAAATAAAACAATGATTTTACAGGTTTTAAATTATTTAAATTTCCGGCATAAAAATAAAAGTAATGAATATGCAAAAAATATTTCATTAAATTCAAAACTTGAAAACCAATAAGTAATAGATATTTCTTAGACTTTTATGATTAAATGAGGAAATTTTTTAAAATTATTTTCACTACTTTAGATAACAAATACTTAAGAACAAAACACCTTCACGTCAACAGTTTATATATATATATATATATATATATATATATATATATATATATATATATATATATATATATATATATATATATATATATTGATAGAAAAATAATTTAAAAAAATAATTACCTATTTATCCAAATTTTTTCTTTTTATGAAAATTTTTTGGAGTCAACCTTGTCATGGAAGTAGATACAGATTCTTCAGATTGATTCTCACTGTAATTTTTTAAAGCAAAGAAAAGTTAATATATTGAAATATTTGATGCAATATATAACATGTATAATATAAATATTGAATACAGATTTTTTGGGGACAGAATTCAACCCAACTTTAACATATGAATGCTTAATAGATTAAAACAGATCTATATACATCATAAATATTGGGTAGAATAAAACACATTCTTAATTTCAAAATACCATAGGATATAGAAAAGTATACTTACTTTAATTTATCTATTAATTTAGATAATCTTTTCATTATTTTTGAATGATTATTTAGCATTGTTTCACGATTCCTCAAAACTTCAAGGTCAACTTTAAGTATAAGATGCAAAAAACTTTTAACAGGACTAAAAAAGACAAGGAAGAAACAATAAATATTAAAAGAAATTCATTCAATTAACAGTGTAAAGGTTATAAATAATTATTTAAAAGACAGATAAAAAATTGAACTGACTTTTACACACTAATAATATCTTAAAAAAAAAAAAACAAGAATAATTTACAAAACTAAAATAATAAAAAAATATACCAAATAATGTAAAATGTGTGTTTTTTAAAAATCTTTTCGACTTCATTTAATTTATATGAAAGAAAACTGAAATTTTAATTATTATAAAAAAGTGATTAATAAACATGGTCATTTTTATAATATATATAAACAAATGGACCAAATTTCTAAATACCATTATTGAATAATGTAATACATAGAAATATGACCTTATGAGAGGAATATATTAATATGTTTTTAAATGTGTCAATATATTATTATAATTCAAATACATTTTTTAATAAATTTTTAAAAATAATTATTAAAACTTTTTAAAAATAAATTATATTCTTAAAATGGAAGAGTATACAAATTAAAGTAATTCTAAACAGTCTATACACAAAGTAAAGGAAGACTTACGTTTTTGTGACCATACTTTCGGTTACAGCTTTAGAGAGAGTGTAAAATGCATTTTGAAAAGACATCTTTAATAAATTCATTAGATATGTTCCTTTAGCAACATCATGACCTATAAATACAACATGAAATAAACACAATAAAAATTAAAATAAAGTTCATCTACATAGTGTATTTAAAAGGTAACTAAATTTTAAAAAGAAATTTTTTTCCATAATTTCTATAATTAACATTGGCAATAAAGGTGAATATGGGTGGATCACAAAACATATGAGCAAGAATAAGAACTATAGATTTTTAAAAATATTTTTTTAACAAATTTTAATTAATTACAAAATGGCCAAAATGTTGATGTTTTTTTTCCCTTAATACTTCAAACAATTACAATTACAATATATACAGTAAAATTCTTTTAATAGATTGTTAAAATGAATGCTCCAAAATAATATATGAAAGAAAATGATAGTTGAATGTTTAACGTACTATAAAGAGATTTTATTTTTAGAGCAATTTCTTTCATGTTTGATATATTTCTTTGGTGCTGTAAATCCATTTTGCTATATTCTTATACTTTTTTGAATCGAGCAATCTGCGTATTCTTCTCACACTTAGATGGTATAACTAAAATAAATTCTTCAATATCTAAAACAATAAAAATGGAAGTTTTAACATTTTTACGATGTAACAAATATAGCACAGTATATGTTTCGTACTGCTCCTTCTCGATAACTTTTTTAATGAAAGCATATATATAGTTGAAGCATGCATATAGTTAACCAATGCATATAGCTGAAGAAGGGGGGGGGGCTCTTGAGGCATCTCAATATCTGTTGAAACCCCTGGATCTGTTTCACCCTCGATTTCTACTCTTTCATAAGATCCCTTTTGTCATATATCTGGCAAATGTGCTTTTGAGACGATTATTTTGAAAAATCCTCTTAAAGTGTGAGGAAGCAAATCAAAAAGCTTTCTTAGCAGTTAAAAAAAAAAAAATCAGCACTCTAAGGTAAAAGTGATTTTCAAATTTAAGCACTTTTCATGATATTACACACCCTTAACTAAAAATCTCATATTTGACAAACACTTCTTTAGATCGTATTATTTCCTGCACTTATCAAAAAAATTGTACTGAAAATCAAATCAAACATTTTTACCTGACACTAAAGGATCTTCAACACTTAAAAAATGTCCACCACCTCTTCTAGGTTTATAAAATCCCCCAGATTGAAAATGTATAGAAACCTTGTCATAATTAAAGTTAATACCATAATGTTCAAAAAATTCAAGTAATGCAGCACCAAAATTTGCAGATGGTTCAAAATTTGGCTTGTGATAACCCTAAAAGGAAAAAAAATATTTACTCTAATATTTAACAGTTTGCAAATTAAATTCATTCTTTATTTCCATTGCAATTGATAAAAAGATATACTGCAGTTTCTAACTGCTTTTATAAGACAAGATTTTTCGACAGGAAAAATTATAACCAATTATTAAGTAAGTGAAACAAGCTCATTGTTAATAAATTCACTAAAACATATTTTTTTACCTGCAGGAAGCTAACTATCAGCAAAGTCAAACAGTAAGAACTCATTCCACCATTATATACTTCATTAAGTCCTCTATGAATTAGGAACTGTTTTAAAATTAAGACTAATTTTGGTAAAGCTGGGTGTTGTCTCATCATTTTCTAGAAAGATTTAAAGAAAAAACAAGTATTGAAAAAAAAATTTTGAACTGAAACTATAACAATAAAAAAACTACATATAGAGACAATGCTAATAGACAGTATATGCAAAGAAATGAAAATATATCACTATATAAAGACAATGCTAATAGACAGTATAAGCAAAGAAATGAAAATATATCACTATGCAAAATTAAATAGTTCTCAAAATGATTAAAATGTAGTTTAAAGTAATCAATGTATAATTTTTAATCTACTAAAATTTAGTTTTAAGGAATTATCAGCAATAAACCAGTAGAATAATTCTATATTTGATGAAACTGACTTTATTTCATGATGCTCTCTATACATCAATTATTCTAAGAATAATTGTTCTGCTGTAATTTATATGTGGAAACTGTGATAGTTCATACCATCAGAATTAAATAAGAGAATACCATAATTCCCACTGTTTGATTTTTCTAATTTTTTCTTGGTTTTTTTTTCAAAGGCAATTTCACAGTCGCTATTCAGATGCATCTACTATCCTTTGATTGATTTGGCTTATTTTCTTTTCTTTATTTGTTACACAAAAAAAATTCTTAATTGCATGTGAAATTTTTTCCCACTCTTCTAGCTAAAACTAATCAAAAATAAAATGTTATGCTAAGGGGGGGGACCATTTCCACAAACTGAATTACAGATAAGCTTTAATTATGCGAAATACTTCTTATTTTTTTTTACAAATATATTATTAAGATCATCTAAACAAGATTTTTCGCAACCTCTCATGCTTGAGAAATATTTGGCATATTTTCTCACAAAAGATGCAGTACAAAAAACACATGCACATTGGCAGAGTGCTTAAGAATGAAGTGATTTTCTTCCCTTACATTAACCATCATGTTAAATAACACACAAACCAAGACTAACAAGAATTCAAATAATAAGTGGAAAAATACAGTTTACAAAGGAAATCACTACATTAAACTTTAAAATACATCACTACAACAAAATACGAAAAATTATTAAACAATAAATAGCATTATTGTTAAAATTTAATTAAAATACATTAAGTTTTGGCCTACCAAAAATGATATTGACTAAAAATTAAATTCGTAAAATACAAAATAAATAAAAAAAGTGGAAAATTGCTTTTATTAACAATTGTTTTTCTACATCAATAAAAAGAAAAACAATTAAAAAAAGCATGAAGGAAATTTGTAAATTTATGTGGCAATTGGTTTCATATACATTAAAATGTATAAGAAAAATGTGACCTTCTGTTTTTTGAAGAAATTACTAGAAAAATGTGTACCTATTATATATATATATATATATATATATATATATAATTTTTAAATTAGAAAGAATTTTTTTTTTGTTGAATATACAAAAAATTTAAACCAAAAAAAAAAAAAAAAAAAACGCTAAAGAAAATATTAGCAATACTATCCATTCTCTGAAGAATTTAATAACAGATTAAAAGATTTGTATTCACAGCATTTAAAAGCAAAAGTGTGTTTGTGTGTGTGAGAGAGAGAGAGAATGTTTTAAGAAAATATTACCAATCATATTTAAAATTCATAATTCAACAAACAGATTTTCGAGAGATGGGAAAAAAATAATTATTGTATAAAATACTTATTTAACTCTAACATATTGTTACAAAATAATGAATCGTTTAATACAATATTTTAAATTTTAATATACACCTTTTTCACTTTCAAAACATGTGGTATGATTGACTTTTTAATTAGTAAGCAAAAGTGAAACTATTTTTGATAATTATGTTGATAACATGACATCTTTTTTTTAAAAAAACTTTTTTAGGAAAATATCCTATATTTATCCAATCAATGAGAGATGGTGGTTATTCTTCCTTTTTCAGTACAGCTCCAAATGGAAATTAGCCAGTTATTTACTGTATCTAAACTGTTTTTTGCTAATTCTAAACTAATCTCAATTGTGATTAAATCTATAAATGGCAAAATGATGAATTATAATACAGTGCATCATGGGGCAAAGAAATAAATTTCTTTACACAAGCATGCAGAATATAAAAGGCAAACAGCAAACTAGTTAATAGACCTAAAACAGCCATCACAATTTGAATCGTATTCCATCATAAGTTAGATTTTAAAGGTTGGCAACAGCTCAAACAAAACAGGAACTTCTCAAATATACTGACAATGTTATACACTCAAAATTTCAATCCTTCAGAAATTTAAATATAAATCTTCAGTCATCCCGTGCATGCCCAGAAACCTGGAAGGCCTCTGTATTTGAATGTCAGTAAACATGTGATTTTCTTAGCAGCCAATGGTGCTTCATTCTACTTATATAAAAATAACAGTAAATTATCATGTTTAGTAAAATTTAATATATATTTTTTAAAATTTCCAGTTTTAAAATAAATTTCCTTGACTTTTCCCAATCTCCTGGATTTCCTGATAATTCTTGGCTTTCCTGGTCGGCTAGTCACAGTGAAGAAAAAAACAGAAATGACAAACAGTTCCTGAAATTAAATTTAAAAAAAAAACTCTGAAAACTGTATAATTATCTTTTTTTATTATTATTATTCAATTCCTCCAAAATACAGACTGGAGACTAACAGTCTGAATGCTGTAACTGAAGTTAATCAGTATTCCTTAACATGCAATCAACATCTCACATCAGAATTATAATGATAAAACAGTGTTCTCTAAACTAGATTTAAAATACAATCAATGAGATCCTTGTTGAATCTGCAGATATTCATAAAACAGCACAGATTCTTTTAATGCTTTATATGAATTCCTTTACATGCTTTGTTGTATATATATATAAAAAAAGCTAGACAAACTTTTCAGAAGTTTTTTGAATGATACATTGTGTGTTGTAAATTGTTTTGCCTATTTGGATGATAGTTTGATAAATATGGTTGCCATACATACATCTTATTATAAAGGTTTAGAAAAAGTTAAATATGAAAGACATAATTCTAAATTCCCAACATGCTTTTGGGCATGATAAACTCATATTTCTTGAATGTGAAGTTTCTAAGCATGGAATTTCTCTAATAAAATGTTAGAGCTCTTTTTAATTACCCACAAACGCAAGATGTATCCACTCTCCAGACATTTCTTGTAATGTTTAATTTTTATCACAGATTTATTCCCAATGCTCAAGATACAAAGCATCTTATACAGCTTCATTAAGGTTTAAGAAAAAGCGTAACAAAAATATTACTGTTGAAGCAATGCTGCTATTCAAGATTTTCAGTTTGTAAAAATTCAATCAATCAAGTAGCTTCTGACTCATCCAAATTTAAAAGTCTAATTTCCACTTGTAGGTGATGTTTCTAATACAGGTCAAGTGGGAATGGACAACAAATACTATCAAAAAATACTGTGTCACATGCATCCTCCCTTCCCCCTAACAAATCCAGTGGAATTATAGTAGGATACAGTGGAGATAGAGTATTGCAATCAAAGCATTGCAAAGTATTTTTCCAATATGTTGGAAGATAATGCTTTCAATATTTTCATAGATCATAAGCTCCTTAAAATAGCTTTCCAACAAAAAGTTTTTAGGGCATCACCTTGGAAGTAATATTTGGAATTTATAACTTAATTTAATACAGATATCATATATTCTTTGGGAGATCAAAACATAGTGGCTGATACATTCTCTCGCATAAATAAAATCAATATCTCAACCGATGTTAATTATGAAATGGTACAAGCGCAAGTCAATGATGAAGAATTTTTAAGTTGACAAATCTCAAATTCTAATATAGTTCTTAAAATTATTTTTTTAGCATCTCACGGCACTCTTCTACAGGAAAAATCTATCTTTAGGCACTGAAATAAACTATTATTAATAATTAAACTATTATTAATAATATTCATTCTTTGACGCTTTTGGTTTTGAACAGTTTAACCTGCAATATAACTATATTTCTATAACTAATGCTGTAAATAAGAGTTTCATCTGAATGCTGTAGGGGAGGAAGAGCAAAGAATTTTATAAATGGTGAATCCTTGTTAAATTTCAAGGTCAATTGCCATATTAATACCTCTAAAGTGATTTTCCATGAACTTTTGCACTATTTAGACATACATTTGGATGTTGTAAATATTTTACCTCTTAACAAAGGCTACAAACACTAACTGCAGATGATTATATTACTAGCTGGTTAAAAGCTTCTCTCATGCTTGATCAAATGGTTCACATTTTATGCAGACTTTTCATGCTTTGGTGTCCTGGAAATCCTAATTATGGATCAAGACAGGACTTTTGAAAGTAATTGTTTTTATTTCCTCACCAACTTTTTAAGAATTCCAAAAGAAGAATTTTTAAGAACTGTGTTTCCTCATGCCTACCATTGTCCCTTGGATTGAGGGAGGGGAACAATTTATAGAGTCAATGCATTAGAGTTGATTGTATCAAGATTTTTTTTTCCCATTCATGTCACACATGTTGTTATTTATTATTATTTCTGCATATATAATAATGATGACTGATAATATTTATGTTCATAGTTTTTTAAATTTAACTTATTTTCAGTTAACTAATTTTTCCTTTTGTATAATATTTTACTTCAATCAGCACCAAATCTTGTCAATTTATGTGATGATTGAAATGATATGGATTCAGAAATGACTAATTTTTCATATCTCCAAAGCTGCATCATGATCAGAACATTTATGTGAAAACTAATTATTAAAGTTGTATCAAAACGTTTAGTAACTTATTAATAGGAAGAAAAAAAAGAACTCTCATTAGTACCATGAAGCAAGAATAATAAATGGCAACAAAGAATCAGAATGTAGTAATCTTCAATCTTATAAATTGAAAATTTTATTATATATCTTTCAAATGCAATATTATAAAAATAAATATATAAACAATAAAAAAAAGTTTATCCTCCTATATCAATTATTATTCCTTTTCACATGCAATATTTATAAATATTTAAAAAATCTCACCAGAACAGAAGATAGTTAGATGTCAAAAGAGCATTTCCTTTGGGCTTTTATTATATAAAAAGATTGTATAATTTGAAAAAATGTATATTAAATAGATTATTTAATTTGATGTATCCATTAACACTTTTATTATTTATCTAATTTTTATTATTTTATCTTAAATAATCTTAATTTATACTCACTTTAACAAGTTTTGCACTTTCCACACCATTTGACATGTTAAAACTTATATCTACTCTAATACTAGATGGTGAATGGACAAGCCTTATAATAGGTACCTAAGAATAGTGAGGAAATCATTAAAATATTAAAAATGCTTAAACAACAATTATATATACAAGAGATTTCACAAACATTAAATCATAAAGTAACACAGCTGCATGCAAATAGGGTATATTTAATTTACTATTCTAATAATTTATATTTTTATCAATATATTAAAAGTAACGTAAGGAAAACACTATTCTCTCATTGATATCTTCTTGGGAAAATGTAATCAAAAAACACAAACACAAAATCAGAAATGTTACAGAGAGGAGACAGCATACACTGAATTGATCACCAGTCAAAATGTTTCACTAGCTAAAATAGACAAATATTACAGATCTCAGGAGACTGAACAAAAATTTCACAAAAATTGGTATTTATCTCTAATTTTCAAAATAAATGTTATTTATATATGTATATTCCTATGCTCTTCTTTTACTTTTATTTCTTCACCTTTTCATAAGCCCTTATGTTAATCAAAAAACTTTCTTTATAGTATCATAGTTTAAAGAATAGTCAATGGATTTTAATACCAGTATAGAGTTTTTTTTTTTTACTGAAAACTAGGATTACAAAAAAATATTTTTTCCCCCTTCTTTCTTCTGAATTATCTGTAGGTAGGTGAATTTGAAATATAAAGCCTTGAAAATAGAAATGTTTGCTAATTTTTGTTATATATACTTTCTATATTTCAATTGTTTCTAAGAAACATTTATACATTATACTCTAACTGCAAGCCAGAAATATGGGAGTAACATACAAGGGCATTTTGAAAAGTAAAGATACAGTGTGCGCCAGAGGTAAAGAAAAGTTTTGGCAAGCAAGTGGGCAACACAGATGTTAACCTTGAACTGTTAGCTTTGCCCTAGCGGTAGTTCGGCATTTCATCGTAAATTCTGTTTGGAGCAGGTCGTGATTAAAATGGCTGCGCCGATTCAGAATCCCACCAAATGCGAAGTGTGCTCCGTCATACATTTTCTTCATGTAAAAAGTCAGCTACCAGCAGATATTCACAAAGAAATTGTTTCTGTTTGTAGGAGCCTTATGAATCAACAAAATGTAATGAAATGCTGTCATCATTTCTCTGAAGGTAGGACTGATATTCGTGACAAACAAAGAACAGGTCAGCCATCTGTGATCTCTGATGCCCTTCTTCAGTGAACAGAAAAAGCAATTCATGTGAATAGACGTCTCAAATTGACTTCCATTCATTCCGTTACCTGAAGTCACATCTTGGTGGAAAATTGTTCCATGACGATGATGAGATCAAAGATGAAGTTGAAATGTAGTTCCAACAACTGGCAGCAACCTTCTATGACTGTGGGATACAAAAGCTTGTGCCTCACTTAACAAATGTTTGGATAAAGGGGATGATTAAGTCGAAAAAAAATAAATAATCCAGTTAATAAGATGTAACTGATGTTTTCTAAATAAATGTTTTATTAAAGGAATGCAAGCCATTGTATCTTTATTTTTCGAAACAGCCTCATATTTGTTATCATTACACAATATTTTTTATCCATGATTTTAAAGAGGAAAGTGTAGTGCATGGAATTTGGCAAATAAAAATAAATTTTTACATTCCTTCAATGAATTTTTCAGAAACATATATGAATATGGTGAAAAAGAAGATTTAAACAAAGGTTTTGATGATAATTCAAATTTAAGAATAACCAAGAATCAACATATTTCTTTCCTAAAGCAAACAAAACTTCAAATTTGGCAGATTATTGTATTAGAAAGTATTCAGTTTTTCTTTTATAATTCAGATTGAAAATTTTTACAAGTAATAAAACAATTATTTATAAAATTAATTGAAATAAAATTAAAATAATTTTTATAAGATCCATTTACATTTAGAAAAGAATAAATTTTAAAATGCGATTTAATTTATAAAAAATAAAAATTTAAGCATTAAATATCTAGGGCTAATGAAATAATCTTCCGTATGAATGAAGCAGAATTATATATATATATATATTGTCACATATAATTGAGGACTAATTCAAAAATAAAGGGTTTTTATTGACACAAGCAGCTTGCTTGGGCTGAAGACAATAATCGGTTGACACGTTACAGCAGTTTATATAGTAGAGAAAAACCGGAATACTGTCCCGGAAAACACGTCATACAAAGTTCTGGAAATTCAGAATAAATTATAATGATTAATAAAGTTAAGAGTTCATCCTCTAGGATTCGAACCCGAATCTCAGACGATTCACAGTTTCTTATGTAGTCACTCTGCCACAGGGCTTCAGTTGAAGTCGCGTCATAGCCTACCTCCAAAAGAACAGCGACCCGCTGTTCATCTTCCTTGAAGTAACCTGGTCCTTGAGCGTGTCATGGGGCCTGCGTATACTGGGATTTCATTGGACGGCCGTGAATCCTTGTTCAGTGATCCACTCTCTGAGTTGGAACAACTTTCACCCTCGCCGATATCGTGAGACTTAGTTGGGTCAGATGTAAATTGGTCTTCGGGGTCGTAATATGGTTTCATCCGGAGAACGTGTACGGTGTCTATCGCCTTTCGCCTTCTCGAATTTGGTTCGAAGCCTTGCACCTCATAGGTGACATCAGAGAGTCGTCGTAGGACTTGGTATGGGCCAAATTACCTTCTCAGTAATTTCTCAGATAACCCCACCTTCCTCACTGGTGTAAATACCCAGACAAGATCTCCTGGCTTGTAGTACGTCCTTCTGTGCTTGGAATCGTAACGCCTACGGTCTTCTTCCTGTGCCTCCAGTGTCCGCAACCTCGCCAATTGCCTCGATTCTTCTGCCTTAGAAGTTAGATGTGTTGTGTAGTCATTTTCAATGTCATCTGGAAAAAATGGCAACATTGTGTCTAAAGTGGTTTCCGCCTCCCGTCCATGGAGGAGGTAAAAGGGGGTAAATCCTGTAGTATCCTGCTTGGCTGTGTTATAGGCAAACGTCACGAAAGGCAGTATCTCGTCCCAATCTTTTTGATCAACATCCACGTACATGGACAACATGTCCGCCAACGTCTTATTAAAGCGTTCCGTTAGTCCATTAGTTTGGGGGTGGTACGCCGTTGTCATTTTATGGGTGACATTGCAGAGTTGCATTAGTTTATAAACCAGCTCCAATTGAAACACTGTTCCTCGATCAGTAATAATGACCCTAGGAGCACCGTGCTTCAAAATAATGTCCTCCAAAATAAATTTGGCCACTTCTGGGGCGGTGGCAGTTGGAAGGTCTCTGGTTGTTGCATATCTGGTTAAGTAGTCTGTGCATACCACAATCCATTTGTTACCTTCTCGTGAAACCGGAAATCTTCCGAGCAAGTCTATGCCTATTCTCTGAAACGGCAAGGAAGCTGGTGGGATAGATATCAATCGTCCTTGGGGTCGCTGAGGGGCGGATTTCCGTCGCTGACAATCACGGCAGTGTCTCACATATTTCCCGACATTCCTAAACATTCCCCGCCAGAAAAACCACTTGCGGATCCGGTCGTACGTTTTAGCGAAACCAAGATGTCCCGAAGTCGAATCGTCATGGAAATACTTCACAATGTCTTCCCTTAGATGTCGTGGAATAACCGGTAACCACCTTTTACCGAACGGGTCAAAATTCCTTTTGCATACTACGCCGTCTACAACGTCAAACGGTTTATCTGTTCCTATGATTGATCCTTGGGCCTCAAAAAGTTTCATCACATCGGGGTCTTTTCTTTGTTCCGCGGCCATATCAATCTCGCTTGTAATGGCTATCAGTTCTTCCAACCGGTTGTCTACCTCTTCAATTGAGTTTCTTGACAGGGAATCGGCGTCCTTGTGTTTCTTTCCAGTCTTATATACAATAGTGATATCGTATTCCTGGAGACGCAGAGACCAGCGTGCGAGTCTTCCGGAAGGATCTTTGATATCGGCTAGCCAGCACAGGGAATGGAGGTCAGTAACGACGTTAAAAGGTCTCCCGTACAGGTAAGGACGGAACTTGGTAATTGCCCAAATGACGGCCAGGCATTCTCGCTCGGTCGCGGAATAATTTTGTTCTGCCTTGGACAGTGTTCTCGATGCGTACGCTATCACTCTCTCCTTGCCATCTTGTATCTGAACCAGGACAGCGCCGAGTCCGTAACCGCTGGCATCAGTATGGAGTTCGGTTGCCGCATTTTCGTCATAGAGTCCTAAGACAGGGTCACTAGTGAGAGCAGCTTTCAAATCTTCAAAAGAAGTCTGCTGGTTTTCACCCCAGGAGAATTTGACATCATTTTTGAGCAACTCTTGCAAGGGTTGGGCTTTGTGACAGAAGTTAGGCATAAAGCGACGATAGTAAGAGCATAGACCTAGGAAGCTTCTTACGTCACGAATGTTCTTAGGGGTTGGAAATCTTCGCACTGCCTCAGTTTTGTCTGGATCTGGCCGAACACCATCTCTTGTTACCACATGGCCTAGTACTCTGATTTCTTTAGCCCCGAATAAACATTTCCTGGGGTTCAGAATGAGGCCGGCGTCCTGTATGCACTTCATAACTAGCTTAAGTCGTTCAATATGCTCATCGAAGGTCTCCGAAAACACGATAACATCATCTAGATAACACAGGCACATCGTCCATTTTAAATGTCGCAGTAAGTTGTCCATCATCCTTTCGAACGTGGCGGGGGCATTACACAGGCCGAACGGCATTACTTTAAATTCATACAAGCCGTCGGGAGTGATAAACGCCGTCTTCTCGCGGTCAGCTTCTTCGACCTCGATTTGCCAGTACCCAGATCGCAGATCCATGGTTGAGAAAAAGTTCGCACCTTTTAAACAATCCAAGGTGTCGTCGACACGGGGCAAGGGATACACGTCCTTTTTGGTTACTTTATTAAGACGCCTGCAGTCGACGCAGAAACGCCAGCTCCCATCCTTTTTCTTCACCAACACAACCGGAGACGACCAAGGACTTGCTGAAGGTTGAATGACATCTTTAGACAGCATTTTAGATACCTCTTCTTGAATGATGCGTCGCTCAGTGGGTGATACTCTGTACGCCCGTTGACTTACCGGCGGATGGTTGTCTGTGTGAATTCGATGCTTAACTCCACTTTTCAAAGCTGTAGCTCTTCTCGATTCTTCGAAAATCACAGAAAATTCTCTCAAAAGTCTCAATATGGTGTCCATTTGATGCGTAGTTAGACCCGCAGCAATCATTCCAGAGTAGTCGACGGAGGATGGTGTTGTTTCCTCCAGCGCAAAGCAAGATGATTCTGTCAACTGCAAAGTTGTTACTGTGGTCTCACTTTCTTCTAGGGCCGCTGCTCTTCCGATCGACATGCCCTTGGGTATAACTTGAGGTGTGGGTTGTCCATTTACGATCCATATTTCACCTTTTCCTTCTCGCAACGTTATGACAGAGGCTGGCAACGCAACTTCTTTTCCCAAGTTAGTCATTTTATTGCTCTGTACTATCACGTCAATATTCGAAGTGTCATTACGGCAGATAACTCGGATTCTGGTTGCAGAATGGGCAGGTACGGTTACGTTTTCGATGGCATGCAACGTCCACGGTTGGGAAACGTTGGGTTCGCAAATAGCGTCGTCAAATATTAGTTCCGATTTTCCACAGTCTATAACAGCTTGGGATGCTTCCAGGAAATCCCATCCCAGTATGATGTCATAGCTGCAAGTCGGTAAAACTGTGAACTCAAACGGTTGAATTCTGTCCTCTATCCCGACACGCAGAATGCATTTTCCAAGAGGCTGTATGCGGCTACCGTTGGCGACTTTTAAGACAACATTATCATCTGCTGGAAGCATGGTCTTTCGTAGACGGCGTCTATGTGTTTCGGATATGACGGATGATGATGCGCCAGTGTCCACCAAGGCACGAGCTTCCTGTCCGTCGACGGTAATGTTCAGATAATTTCGGCACATTTTAGCAGCAGTCGGAGGATTTATTACGTCAGCGGCGGCCTCACCTCCCTGGTAGGTCGCCCCGCTTAGTTTTCCGTTGAGGATCGGCTTGGAGAACGTCCTGTGCTTCGGAAGGGCGACGGAGATCTGTAACGGCGATTTGGAAAGCGTCCACGCGAAGGGCTTGGGGAGGATCGTCTAACAGCTGACCTGCTGTATTCGTCTTGGGACTGTTGGTTTCTGGGTGGCAATTCAGTCCATTGTTCTCGGCGTCCACGGGAAGCTTCAAAAGCGGCCTTTCTTTCTCTGCAGTACCGAGCGACATGACCAGGACGTCCACAATAGAAGCAAACAGGTCGATTATCTTCAGTCCGCCATACGTCCGTCTTCCGAGGGGCTCGATTTTCTACGTTGGCTGGTCGTCTGGTAACTTCAGCATATGAGAGTCGTCTTTGGGGACTTCTTGAGGGCTGTTTCATCGAAATGGGTGCCAGGGATTTTTCTACTTCGTCTCTTATGATGTCCTCGATGCTGGAGAGGCCGGCTTCTGTCTCTTGAGTTGTAGGAGCGATGCACCGCTGTACCTCTTCCCGAACGATACGACGAATAAGGGAAACTATGTCTGTTTCTTCTTCAATAGTAGCCACCGGAACAACGTTAGGCAGTCTGCCAAATTTATGGCGTCCCACTCTCTTCTGCCTCATGTCTTCGATGTGTAGGCACCAATTAGTAAAATCTTCTGCGTTCTTCACCTCTTTCGTAAGAAGGGCCTGGAACACATCCTCTGCGACTCCCTTCATCAGGTGAGAAACCTTGTCTTCATCGGACATACTCGAATCAATTTGGTGACAGAGTCCCAGTACGTCTTGATTGTAGCACTGCACACTTTCACCGGGTTTTTGCGCCCTGGACTTCAGTTGGTCCTGTGCTCGTCTGACGCAGGTTTCCGTGTCCCCGAAGGTTTTCTTCAATTTTGTCTCAAAAACAGTCCACGAAGCAAGTGCTTCTTCGTTGTTTTCATACCATTGCCTTGCCGTTCCATCTAGGAAGAAGTAAACGTTCGCAAGTTGTAAGGTGTCATCCCAACGATTGTACTTCGACACCCTTTGGTACTCTTTCAGCCATCTCATAGGATCTTGTCCGGGCGCTCCGCAAAAAATGGCTGGCTTTCTTGCTTCGGTTGCGAGGGTAGGAGTCACCACAATGGTAGGTAACTTATCCTTGTTGTCATCTTCCGTCGATCCTCCAGGAGGAGTCATGGTCTTCAGCGGGGGTGATTTCTTTGGCTTTTCAAAGAGTTCGAATTCAGGAGGCAATCCTTGTATTCGACGGCTCTGTCTCGGCGGATCGAGAGATCTGGATCGTCGGGTCGGTTGAGGATTTTCGGACCCCGTGCTAGTTGTTGGCCGAGAACCGTTGCTCAGATATTGCCCGGTAGGTTACCCGGCACCTCCACCAAACGATGTCACGTATAATTGAGGACTAATTCAAAAATAAAGGGTTTTTATTGACACAAGCAGCTTGCTTGGGTTGAAGACAATAATCGATTGACACGTTACAGCAGTTTATATAGCAGAGAAAAACCGGAAGTACTGTCCCGGAAAACACGTCATACAAAGTTCTGGAAATTCAGAATAAATTATAATGATTAATAAAGTTAAGAGTTCATCCGCTAGGATTCGAACCCGAATCTCAGACGATTCACAGTTTCCAATGTAGTCACTCTGCCACAGGGCTTCAGTTGAAGTCGCGTCAATATATATATATATATATATATATATATATATCATACAGTTGAAAAAGTTTATAAACCTGTTAAAAATATTTAAAATAAAATTGCTCTAAATGAATAACTAATAAATATATATAACATATACACCCTAATAAATGTTTTTTTAAAAAAGGAATTCATTGAATAACATATAAATCTAATAACTTAAAAGGAATTTTTTGAATAAAATATAACAGATAAAGTAAATAACTTACTGTAGCACTAGCAATGATATTTATGTCACTATCCAAAATTCCATTCTTTTCTAAAGCTTGACTAAGTGTACTCAAAGGCAAATTTTTCCATTCTCCAAAGATAACCATATCAATGTCACTAAAAAAAATAAATATATAAGAAATCATTCATATAAATAAGAGAATTCTAGAAATTTTATTTAAAAGCTCAAATCTCTATCTAACTAAATCGGGAACTGTTCAAATAGATCAATACTTTTAACATTTCTTTGACAATGACTGACTAAATGATCTTCCCAAAATTTGAACACTGTTTATAATCAGTATAAAAAGCTTACCTTGAAGATAAATATAAACCAGTTCTAAAACTTCCAAATATTTCAACCTGAAATTAAAAGAGACATACATTTATAAATAAGAACTATTCATAAAATTAATTCTTAATAACAAATGTTGGGAACAAAATTAATGCTTTCTCACTAAAAATTAATTGTCTTTCTATAATCAATAAAAATACTTAAAAAATCAAAATATATTCACAATCTGCATATATCAATCATATAGGAAAATATTTGAAAAAAATATATCCAATTAAAAGAAAGATAATGTATTAAATTTAATTACAAAAATATTAATAAAACAGACAATATCAAATGCTATAATGATAGTAAGAAAGTGATGAAATCATATCAAACACATATCATGAAAACATTTAAAAATTATCTAGTAAATCAAGTATCTAGTAAAATCATCACAGAATTTTGAAAGTGTTTGGATGTCTTACCTGGGCTTGAGGCCACAAGGAATGTACAACTCTTGTAATGTGCTCAATAACTTTTAATCGAAGCTCAGTTTCTTGTTCTTTAGGACACATCGTTTCGTAAAAATCATTAATTTCTTCATGAAGTCTAAAAATGTGAAGTAAAATTGAATTTCAAATTAGTATTAATTTTCAAAATAAAAGGATATCTTGTACATGCAATAAATATCACTGTATATAAAATAAAAATAATGGCTAATAAACTTCCAAATAAATTTAATTTTAAAAAATTTGAAACATCTTGAATTGAATTGAAAATTCAAAAATAAAATCCTTTAAATAAATATGTTAATTATATGGTATCTAAAGTCACAAATTAACTTATTCATAGTTTTATACATACAGTATATATTCAACAGGGTTTTTAAACCCATGAGATTGCCATCAACACTATACAGAAATATTACAGTTTTTATAAATATTTAACAGTAAAGAATTAGATGAGAATATTCATACAAGGCAATTTACAAACCATTATAGTAAATCACAAACAAAATAAATATATTTTTTTCTTTTTAAAGAATGAACTTTAGAATCAGAAAAATGTAAAACTATGCATTATCAGATCACAGAAAGAGGATTCATAAAAAAATATTTTATTCAAAGTTGAGTACTATTCTATTAGTGGGATCCAAACAAAAACTTGTTAACTTTCAATAACAACAATCATGCCATTGGGCGGGATCATGTTAATAAAATAATGTCCAAAACAGAAATACAACTAAAAGATCTTGTTTCTGTATTTGAAAATATATTACAAAGAACATTTATAATTTCAGGCAATGAACACACGTTATATTGGTTCAAGTATAATTTTAATAATGATATACCCCTATTTCATAAGCATGAGAAGTGAAATTATAAACTGTTAGTAAAAAAAAAAAAAAAAAAAAAAAGCTTGCCATAACTGAAACTAGTAACCCCTTTCTCATTACCTCTGTTGTTGCATTGAGGTAATTGAATGACAATCACAAACAATAACTATAATTATGTTCTTATGCCCATCGGCAACCATGATGCTGATCCTCCATAATATCCTAGTTAATAAACTAGAATGGAAGCAACTTGACCATACACAATACAATATTAAAGGAGGAAGCAAGAACCAACCAAAGGAGCAGAACAACAACATTTTAAAAACATTTTCATCGCTGTTTTTGGGACACAGATTTCTCACATTTTTAATTACTACCATCTAAAATTAGAAAAATAATAACTAATAAATTTCAAAGGAAGGGATTTATAACTTCTTATAAAATTATCTCCTAAGAGGGTTATTGGATGCCCATCAACATACGGAAATAGCACATTTAATTGCAATTTGTGAATATTAACAAAAAAAAAAATGAGATGGCAATTATAAAGGAGAATAAAAAGCAATTTCTATCAGCAATTACTAAATAAAAGCAACACATAAATTTCTACAGATATATTTGATAAGAATTTTTTTTTAAAGAAATACTTCCATACTATACATTTAGTTGATTCATTTTTTTTTCTTTGCAGTCTTTTCAATTTTGTAGTTATTTATTAAGATTTTAATAATTTCTATTGTATCTTTCAAGTTTAAATCAAACTGCACAGTGACTGCTATTCTATCAAATTTATCTTTGATAGAAAACATTTGCATTATACTGGAATAAAATATACTTCATTTTCAAATTGAAAATCTAGCATTTTATGTGATAAAAATAAGAGAATACTTAAAATTAGGCACTAAGCAAATACAATGGTTTTCACAATATAAAATCAGCAAGGTAAAATAATAATAATAAATAAATAAATAAATAAATAAATAAATAAATAAATAAAACATTAAAAAAAGAGTAGGTATATTTTTCTTGAGCCTGAACAAGGAGATTTTAATGCCTCACCAATTTGAAACATAATGTATATTATTAAATGCATTTAATATTATACAAGAAAATTATTAAATTAGCTCATCACTATGCTTTTAACATTGACTTTAATTTATCACAATAATTTCAAAAAATAAGAAACAATTTAATTAAATCAACATTTTACTTTGAAGACACATTAAAGCATATTTTAAGAATCCACCTTGCAAATTTTATCTAGGTTAGATTAAAAAAAAAAAAAACAGTGCATGAGCCGAAAATGTAACAAGTATTTCCAAAACACAGCAATGTGAAGGGTGTTTGATATACAGTAGCAAATTTAAATTTCAAAACATGCATATGCAAATGAGATATATAATGGAATTGTATCAAACATATGAACCTTAACCCAGACATCAATTAATAAGCCACATAACCCTGAAAATAAATATAAATTATGCCAACCAAATTTTGTATGTTTATTATGAAAGATATCGAATTTGTTTAATTAAATGTAACAATTACAGATAGAAAAACAAAGTGACAATTTTGAACGAAATTAAGAAAAAAAAAACGAATTAACAAACATATAGTGAATTATTAATTTTTAAACGTACCCTATTAACCCAAAGGAATATTTGGATGATCTTTTCCATGGAGTATCTGTACTTGAAAGATTACAACACGCTCTTAATATATTCTTATCATTTCTCTGCTGTCCAAAATCATTTCTTTCTCTTATATTAGTATCAATAACATCTGAAACTTGTTCGTTAACAGATACGAAGGGAATATAAGATTGTGATGAAAAATTAGGACTTTCTTCCATTTCTATATAATTTCGGCTTTAATTTTCTTAGGTCGTGCTATTAAAAAAGAAAATTGCTGCTTCAATCCGAAAGAAATGTTGATCACAAACAGAACTCAGTGCTGTTCACTTTAAAACACCAATGATAAAAGACAAACACATGGGTTGCACAACATATCGTAATTGGAAGATTTTTAATAACTACTGTATTCAGTAACAATGGTTAATTAAAAAAAATAAGGCAATTATTTTGAAAAAAAAATTTTGTAATCATACTGATGAAAATATTTTTAACGCATATTAGTCTACAAAATATTTTTTTAAAAATCGACCGGTAATTTTTTTTACCCTAACTGTAACCAATTTTAATATGCGGGTTTTCACTTAAAATCAAAAATTTGTGACGAGTTTTTGTATATGCTTATTCGTATATTTTGTTCTTTATATTTAAGCATAAATTTACAATTTTTAATTTAAAGTTTTGATATTTTTGTTTGTTTGCACACTAACCTAAAATTATCATGGAAGAATCAAAGGAAGTAAAAGATGAGATTAAGCCTGTGGATGAATCTCCATCCCGCTCAAAAGATTTAAGCAAGTATGATTCTCCAATTTTATTCCTTTTTCTTTGCAACATTTTTCACTATGTCTTCATTGACACGCATTATTATACTTGTCTTTTTTTACTCTGGGCTTTATCAACGAAATACTATAATGTATTTAGAAGCATAGATACATTGTTAATTTAGGTTTTTGTAAGTTACATGTTTTAGATAAATTTATATCTATGAAAATGTTAATAATTAAAAATTTAAAAGGGCCATTCGAATAATCTGTAGCTAGTTTTTAAAAATATTTCAGAATAATTCTGCCGATTTCTTATGCTTATTCCCATTTGTAACTAAATCAGGCTTATTTAACTATAATTTCATTAAACTTGTGCTTGCAGCAATGTTTATTTACTTTATAATTCTTTAAAATGTAAGATTAGATTATCTATTTGATGAAAACTAAAAATCTTTTAACCAGTAATTCATAATTAGGGCTTCTAAAAAATAAACTTGTTTATTAATATATATATTTATTCAAAATCAGATTGTGGAATGCTTTAGTTCCTATTTTCAAAATATTTGCTTAAATGGTTATTCTGAAACATACAATTTGATATTATATTAAGCTTTGCATTAGCTTTTCATTGATAATATTATAATCTTATTTTTTGTAGAATATATGACAATCCTCACTCGGAATTTTCCAAAGGCTGATAAGTCTAAAATAATTAAATTATTGATGGTTCTAAAATATTATATTCAAAGCATTATAACTTGATCAGATTTGAAATTGAAATATTTGATTGCCATCATTATCTTATGATAGGAGTGAAATATAGTTATTGACTGAAATAAAATATTACTAGCATAATTTAAATCCTTATGATACCAAGGCTGAAAACTTAATTTTATTATGAATCAGATAAATTTTTGTAGAATGCATTTTGGAGATATTGTATAAATTATTAGAATTTTTGTTGTAATATGTATTTTTTATCCTGAAGGATTTAATTTTTTGTACTCATTAAAAAAGAAGATAAAACCTATTGCAACACTGTATAGTATATATGGAACTTTTTTCCTCAGCTGAAATTTGAATTGTAACTTCTGAAATCAAAATTAATTTCATTGCTAGAATTACTTTAGGGTTAAAAAACTTACATCCTATTTAGGATATCTTGAAGTAAAGCTTTTCTTTTCTTTCTTTCTCTCTCTCTCTCTCCCTCTCATTTTGCATTTTTGCTAATATATAACGAAATAGGCTTCTTTCGCCATTAATCCACAAATAAACATCACTTCTTCTTAAACAAAGTATTGACACCCAAAGAGATAATTCCTTAGCCTTGAAATGATAATGCAAAACTGTATTAAAAACTTTTAGAATAAATTATTAAATTACTATATACTATGTACTTTTACAAAGTAAGTGACTGTAAATCTTACATACTGTCAACTTTGTATATTTCCATATCCATTGTTTGACCCATTTAAATTTCTTCCTTAATTCTCTTCATTCTGGTTGTGGCTGTGGAAGAAGTAATGTAATATGAATTGTTACGAGTTGATCTTCATTTTATTATTTGTTTGAATATAAACGTGCACAGATACACACATAAAAATTATTACCTTAGATGTAGAAAAGAGTAGATGGTTAATGATTTACAAGTCTTTATTTTAACTACAGTCCTATCCTCTACTTCTGGGCGACTCTTGCACCCGGAAATAGTCGTTGCCTAGTAACACCATCAGTCTATGCTAAGCCAGGCTAGGCACAAGGAAACAAACGTGTGTATTTTCAATGTCTGTAAAGTTTATTGTTCAAATACTATCTAAATTCTTTAAGGCAGTGGGGCCCTGGTGCATAGCATCCACCACGCCCTGCAGATGACTAGCCGCGACTGTTAATTTCACATGAATGCAAAGTATTATTTGAATTGCAATTTTAGTAGAAATAATAGTCTAAACAACACTTGATATTAAAAATTTTTTGAGTAAGATGTTCCATATTATTGACTGGCATATTTTTACTAAAATATTAATGACCAATAATTATGAAAAATTAACCAGCTATGATATGGTTAAAAGTGGGCATACTCTTTCATAATCACCAAGTCCATGTAACTGAGTAATTATATTAATAAATCTTGTTCAGTATTAAATTATTCTTATATAAATTAACAATTAATGTCTGTATTCTTTCAATTAGAAATATTGATATTAATTAATTCAGGCATCTAATGATTATGAATCAGATGGATGATCTGGAGCATTTTTGCTTGTAACTTATTAGTATCTCTCTTTTGATTGCTTGTAATATTTCAGCTTGTGGATCATAAACTATTGATAAGATTATTGGCTTATTATTTTAAATATGCTTCCTGAATAATTTATTTTCTCCATTTAGAACACTTCCAGAGGAGGCATTTAATAACTTCTTGCAAGGTAAACGACATATGCTTGTTCAAGACTACCAACATGCTGTTCAAAGTTTGTCTACTGCCTGTGAGCTGTATACTCAACATTTTGGAGAAATAGCTGTGGAATGTGGTGAAGTTCATTTCTTGTATGGGAAGGCATTATTCCGTTTATCCCAGCAACAGGCTGGCTTTCTAGGTGGTGCTTTAAATGAAGGTATCATTCTTTAATTTTCAATTTTTTGACATTTTTTAAAGTACCTTTATAAATGTAGTTTAAGGACTTAATAACTTTTTATTAATCAGTTATAAAATGTGTCCTTGTTGGATATAAATATTTTGTTTTAATATTAAGGAATGACCATATCAGTTATGAAATTTATAAATAAAAAATCTTTAAGAAGTTACTAATATTTTAATGTGCAGCATATCCTACTTATAAAACTGTCGTTTTTCCTTACTGTGACTAAAGGGAACACTTTTTTCTTGGCTTTTGTGAAAAGGCAATATATATTGCAAATTTCTATAAATTTGTTTTCCTTTACAAATATTACTATTCAGTAACCAGATTAAGTTCAAATATTAATATTTGGACTGGCTGTCAACATTTGGTTATATCTGAAGCTAAATTTCTTCTTGAAGTAATGAACGGATTTTGAAAATAATTATGTATTTTTTGATATTTTATATTTTAAAAATATTTTATTTGTCTTTTGAAAAAATTTTAATGTAATTTATAAGAAACTATTCTTTTGATTAAAATATCTATGTTTAAATTGTATATTAATGTATTGATGTTTTTGCCTCTTCAAATACATTGAGATATCATATTCTTAAATTTATAAATAAAATGTCGTCTATTAACATTATTTATCATTTATATAATTTTTTTACGTAAACATTGTTTTTTATTCCATTTGTGATTGGTAGATAAAGAATCGCCTATCCATGACATTTTGAGTTTTGTTATGCCAATATTGTTTGAAATGTTTAATGAAAATATTTGCATCATAAGTATTCACTTGATAGTGAAATGGTGTCAAAAAGTTTTAAAATAGTTTTAATTATCACCAACTCAACAGCAAATGAGTTATGAGTTTAAAGCATTACTTGATAAATCCATTTTTACATACGCTTTATTTTTAGCAACACTAATAAATAGCTTTCTGATTCATTTTTTTTTCGAGTAATGGAAATTTATCTCTCAGCTAACAATTTTCTGAATATTTAAATATTACATATGCTAATTCTACATTGTTTTTTCAATATTTTGCTTATGATTGGTGCAACAGTTAGGATGTTCTACCCCAAGTGAACTTGGTAAAGGTTACTTATAGTGTGCCCCTTGCCGCGCCAAGGATGCCAAGTCGCCAATAAAGATGGCGGACACTGTAAACAATCACTTTTATGGGTTAGTGACGGTTACGACTTTTAACAATAAAATGATGGGGTTTTTAATCGATAAGCATTGTCTTTTTATTATTTTTTTTCAGGCCCGGTGCCTTCAACAGATGCCTCCGGCATCTGTTGAAGGCACCGGGCAGGATTTTTTAACTTAAAAAAAACATCCTACGACTTCGCTATGCCCGGGAGCGGGAAAGTAGTAGCTTCGCTAGCACATTGAATATAAGGAATGTGCGGATAACATGAACAGTAAATAATAAATAATTGAGAAAAAGAATGGATTTAATTTTAATGGATGTAAAAAAGAATGGTTTTAATAGGAAATTTTAAAGACATAATGTACAAACTTGAAGTATTTAATCCAATCACCCTTCATCCATTTCTGAGGTTCGAAATGTTTTTTCCCATCCCATTCACCTGTCATCCGCTCTTGAATAATTGCCGACATAATAACTAGCGAAAAAAACAAACGATAGAGCTGTGAAAGAATGACGAGAAATGCGAATAATTCTATTGCAGACGGTTTTTAAAGAAAGAAACCAGACGACTTCGTAAAGAAATGAAGCAGACGATCTTGTGAAATGGCATACTAACAATTAAAACGAGTAAATGATTAAATATTTTATATTTGCATTAAAAAGATAATGGAAACTTCTTATTAACTATACAAAAAATATTAATTATAATACAGATAAAAAATATGTAATTGATATTATTTTTAATTTAAGTTTTCAGAAAAGAGTTGAAGCTCATGTACAGCTCAACCATTGTAGGAAGAAGTAAACAAAACATCATTAGGGTTACTACAAGAGCTTTGTGTTGGGTTGCCATATTGGCGACAAACTCGGGGGCACACTAATGACCATTTTAACCGTGAACTTTCCAGCAATACTCTAATTGCCCTATAAAATCATTTCCCTATCGTGTCATACACCGTAGGACTGGTAATATCTGCCAGCAGAAATTTAAAACTAGTGTTGGTGTTTGAGAGTTATCAAAGATTTGGCACTTTTTTTTTTCTTTCAAAATATATATGTATAAAAAGAATATATTTCATTTCCTTCATGAATTATACTAAATGGCATAAAATTGCCTTTTTTTTTTACTATTTCCATTATTTTATGACATCACTTTTTCATAATACCATTTAATAACAAATGCTGGGTAAAGGTTACTTATAGTGTGCCCCTTGCCGCGCCAAGGATGCCAAGTCGCCAATAAAGATGGTGGACACTGTAAACAAACACTTTTAAGAGTTAGTGACGGTTACGACTTTTCGCAATATAATGATGATTTTTTTTAAATCGATAAGCATTGTCTTTTTATTATTATTTTTCAGGCCCGGTGCCTTCAACAGATGCCGGAGGCATCTGTTGAAGGCACCGGGCAGAATATTTTAACTTAAAAAAACATCCTACGGCTTCGCTATGCCCGGGAGCGAGGAACTAGTAGCTTCGCTAGCACATTGAACATAAGGAATGTGCGGATAACATGAACAGTAAATAATAAATAATTCAGAAAGACAAAGATACAAAACGAATGGATTTAAGAGGAAATTTTAAAGACATAAAGTACAAACTTGAAGTATTTAATTTGTTGTAAAAAAAATATTCCAATCACCCTTCATCCATTTATCAGGTTCGAAATGTTTTTTTCCATCCCATTCACCTGTCATCCACTCTTGAATAATTGCCGAAAAAATAACTAGCGAAGAAAACAAACGATAGAGCTTTGAAAGAATGACGAGAAATGCGAATAATTCTATTGCAGACGGTTTTTAAAGAAAGAAACCAGACGATTTTGTGAAATCGCATACTGACAATTAAAATGAGTAAAGGAATAAATATTTTATATTCGCATTAAAAATATAATTGAAACTTCTTATTAACTATACAAAATATCTTAATTATAATACAGATCAAAAATAAAATATTTAATTGATATTATTTTTAATTTATATTTTCATGAAAATAGTTGAAGCTCATGTACAACTCAACCATTGTAGAAAGAAGTAAACAAAACATCATAAGGGTTACTACAAGAGCTTTGTGTTGGGTTGCCATATTGGCGACAAACTCGGGGGCACACTAATGACCATTTTAACCAAATGCTGTTCCATATCGAAAATTCATGCAAGTTGAAATTTTATGATTATGTTTTCAGAATTAAAGCAATTTACTTTTCAAAATAATATGGTCATAAGTATAATATTAAGGTGAAAAATATTAATTTATAGACAAATTAATGATTATATTGATTTAGATGTCTGAATTAATTTACAAGTGGTAACCAACATATATATATATATATATATCAATTGCTGATTATGTTAAATTCCAAGTATCATTTTTGAAAAAGGAATAAATCAAAGTTAAAAATTCAAAAGTGTTCTCTATTTGAACAGACATCTATTAAAATATATTTACTCTCTCTCACACACACACACACATTACACACACCTCAAAAACCTTGACCATGGCTTTTATACCTTAAATATTGATCATAAACATATACTGTAAATTACAAAGTTAAATTAAAAAAAAGGTGTAAAATGGTAGGAAATTAGTGAAAAATTTCAAGGGATTAAACTTTAAAAAATACAGCATTTAAATTTGTATACAGACCCAACATGGGAAAAAAAAATCACAAAGTGTAAAATATATCCCCCACCCTCTAATAAAGTATCTACAAATATATATATTGCATACTATAACAATTAAAGATTTTTAGTGGAGAAAATTGGACACTTAATAAACTGAAATATTGCTATTTTTCATTTGTTTACTGTATGGATTTTTAAATGATTATTTCTTATGCTTCTTTAGAAGTCAATGATGATGAAGATGAGGATGAAGATGAACCTGAAAAATCTTCTGGTATAAAACATATTTTCATTTTTAATTACAATTATTTATGTATACATTATAAAAATATGCTTAGTTTTGGTTATTATTTTAACTCCTTCATTTTATAAATAATTATGGTGATTGGTTAATTTATCCTGTCAAATGTTAATTCTTTTAAAACAAAGATAATTCTTATTTTTATAGAGGAGGAAGGTAAAGAAAATGAAGAAAGTGAAAAAAATGACTCAGGTTTGTTTCATATTTGAATGTTTTATTTTTAATCTGCTTTTGTTTAAATTTTATTTGCACAGTAAAATATTTTATTCCCACCCCCCTTATTCCCAATTAAGAGTAGTACCTCATAGTCATCTTCAAATTATTGCAATTCTTGCTATTCAAAAAAAAAAAAAAAAAGGTAACTCTGAAAAATTTCTATATGTAAAAAAACTATTATTACTATAGTTGAATAAATTCAAAGTTATTAGAGTAAATAAGTATTCTTTGTCTTATAAGAAGGAATTTTATTCAATAAGATTAAAACCCAATTATAATTTTTTGTTTGTAAAAACATAAGTTTTATTAATCACTCAGTTTATCACAAGTTAAGTAATCACTCAGTTTCTTCCGCCGTGCTTTGAATCTGCCGAATCACTCAGTTTCTTCCGCCGTGTGATTTTTCTCCTGTATCCATCCGCTTCGCGGCGGGACCACTACAGTAGCCCCCCACCAGCGATAGCGAGATTTCTTTCCAGTAGTTACAGGTACCGCCTGAAATGTACACGTCGACCTGAGCGTGTAACTATGGCAGTTGGAATGACACTTGGAGAAGTAGATGTTTCCTCTTTCGATGCCTCCGTCTCTTGTTCGACAAGTGAAGTAGGGTGATCCTCATCTTTTGCAATGTAGGCAGGTTTGACCCGGTCTATATTAACCGTAATTTCCCTTCCACGAATGAGCAGTTTGAAGACTTTATCTCCTCTCTCCATAACCTGGAATGGGCCCCCTCATAAGGCGGTTGTAGACTCTTTCTTAATGTATCTGTCCTCAGAAACACATGAGAGCAGTTTGAAAGAACTTTATTGACAAATACTGTTCGATGCTCTTGCTGTCGGGGGTTTGATGGTAGCAACTTTTGCATGGTGGCCTTCAGCCTTCCAACGAAAGTGGCTGGATCCGCTGTTCCGAGTGATGGACTTAGAAACTCTCCAGGTAGCCGGATAGTCGTTCCATATACCATCTCCGCTACAGTTGCCTTCAGGTCTTCCTTCCACGCTGCTCTGAAACCGAGAAGGATGGTAGGGAGAGTAGAAGTCCAGTGAATGGTGGCATGAGCTCTGATAGCCACCTTTAGCTGCCTGTGGAATCTTTCAACTTGACCATTTCCAGATGGGTGGTAAGGACTTGTGCGATGTCGAGCAGTACCTAGGAATTTTGCCAGGGCACCAAAAAGTGAAGCTTCAAATTGTGTGCCTTGGTCCTTTGTAATCCGAAGAGGAGGTCCGAATCTTGCAATCCATCCGGCGTAGAAGATTGAGGCCATTGACTTCGCTGTGATGTCCACCATAGGATAAGCCTCTGGCCACTTTGAAAAACAATCAACGCATGTGAGGCAGTATCGAAAACCTTCGGAAGGAGGTAGCGGACCAACTATATCCATGTGTACATGTTCGAACCTGGCGCTGGGTTGAATAAAAACTCCAAGCCTGCTTTGGGTATGACGTACAACCTTTGAACGTTGACAAGCCAGGTATTGCTGAACCCATGCTCTTACGTCTGACTTCATTGCTGGCCAGACATATCTCTCTCCCACTAGCTTGCCCGTAGCTCTAATCCCAGGATGTGAGATAGAATGCAGACTGTGGAATACCTTTTTTCTATCCACTTCCGGTACGAATGGTCGAATGCGGTCGTTGGTCGTGTCACAAAACAGCTCAACGACAGGATCGCCTTTTGCAAAAGGTTGAAGTACTAGAGAAGATTTATCAGGGTGCAACAATAATTCTGACAGTTCTTTATCACTTTTTTGGTTTTTGGCCATTTCCTGGAAATCAATGTATGACGGTGTTTCTATCGTTGCAATGTCTATCCTGGAGAGGGCGTCTGCAACCACGTTGTGAATTCCTTTCACATGCTGAATATCGGTGGAAAATTGACTGATATAATCCAAGTGACGTAGCTGCCTTGGCGAGCATTTATCCTCCTTCTGTCTGAAAGCAAATGTGAGGGGTTTGTGGTCAGTAAAGATGGTAAATGGACGACCCTCCACCATATGTCTGAAATATTTCACAGCCATGTATGCAGCTAAGAGCTCCCTGTCATAAGCACTGTAATTACGTTGGGATGGTGAGAGTTTCTTAGAATAAAATCCAAGTGGTTGCCACTCCTTGTTGATTTGTTGATGCAAGGTGGTGCCCATAGCTGTATCTGAGGCGTCCACAACAATTGCCAATGGTGCATTTAACACCGGGTGACAAAGAGTTGCTGCCTCTGCTAAATCCTGTTTACGCTTCCTAAAGGCAGTTTCAGCTTCAACGGTCCAGTTTACTGTCGATTTGTCGTTCTTTTTGGAACCCTTAAGGTAATCATTAAGAACTGCTTGAGTTTGCGCAGCTCGAGGTATAAATCTTCGATAGAAGTTGATAATGGCCAGGAAAAGACGTAACTCTTTCACCGTAACGGGTTGTGGAAAATTCGTAATTGCCTTTATCTTTTCAGGAAGGGGGGCAATTCCTTTAGAAGTCACAAAATGTCCCAGAAATTGTACTGAAGCTTTTCCTAAAACACATTTATTCACGTTTAGGGTAACTCCATATTCTGAAAATCTCTGGAAGATCTGTTTCAAATGAGCTAAGTGTTCCTCTTCATCATTTGACGCAACCAGAACATCGTCAAAGTAAGGCACACAAAAGCTAAATTCACCCAAGATTTGGTGGATGAATCGCTGGAATGTTGCTGCAGCATTAGACAATCCAAATGGCATGAATAAGAACTCGAAAAGGCCAAACGGAGTTGTTACTGCAGTTTTAGGAACATCTTCTTTACGTACAGGAATATGATAATAAGCTCTAGCGAGATCCAAGGTAGAGAAAATGGTTTTCCCTTCTAAAACTTGAAAACAGTCTTGAATATGGGGTACAGGGTATCTGTCTGGAACGGTGACACTATTCAGTCGACGAAAATCCCCACATGGTCGCCAATCTCCATTTTTCTTTGGAACCATATTGTTACGTTTTTAGCGTAGCGGGTTCGGATTGAATGGACTTTATATGAGGACAGCACAAACAAATTTATTTACAGCTATTTACAGGTATATACAGGATGACTTGGGAAAAGTAAAACTTCAGAAAGCACAGTCCAGCAATAATCAGTCACTTACAGCGTAAATACAAGTCTTACGCACAATAAACACAGTTTGCAAAACAGCTATAGTATAGCACAGCAACAGTCAATCACAGCGAGCTCAGTAACACAGCGTTAACAGCAAACGCAAACACAGCTCAAGCGAAAAGCTACAAGTAAGCGAAACGCTTCTCTTCTCAAAGAGCGAGATCCACTTTGAGCGATCGACTGCCAGGAAGAGGCAACCCACCTCTTATATAGTCGGGCGAAAGCGTGGCCGTGCTACGGCGGAAGTTCCGAGAGGCTTCCGCGGTAAGGGAGAAAAACCTCGGCGCAGCCAGACTTCTCTCGGGGTTACCAGAACATTCTTCTCGCCAAGTCAACCCGGCTGGCGCGGAGTATCCCGTGACGCGCGGCTAGCGTTTTCACCTTTGGCGTGCGTTTTGCTCGCTCGTAACAATATGTAGCGGGCTTGACCAACAGCTTTTGGATGGTTGACAAACTCCAGAAGCTACAAGAAATTCAAACTCCTGCTTCGCCGCTTTCAGTTTATCTGGTGGCAATTGTCTGGGTTTCGAGAAAACAGGTGGTCCCTTTGTTTGTATCCAATGTTCCACTTCGTGAACAACTTTATTTGGAGTAAAATTTGCTTTAATAAGCGTAGGAAATTCTGCTAGCAATTTGTGGAATTTAGAGTCCCCAATGATTGCTTTAACAGCAGTGCAATTTCCAGCATATAAAGTTCCTTTTGTCTGCAAGGTGGTTAATGGATCTATCAAAACACCGTTCTTAATGTCCACTACAAGTCCAAAATGGCGTAAGAAATCGGCTCCGATAATTGATTGTGACACAGCAGCAATTATGAAAGGCCAGTGGAAATCCCTTCTTAGTCCAAGATCAACTTTCAGCAGGCGTTGTCCGAAGGTTGGAATCACTGTCCCGTTTGCAGCAAACAGTTGCATTCGCGCAGCTTGGCTTATAGACAGTGTGAGGAACCACGGAGACATCCGCTCCAGTATCGATAAGATATCGTGAAGAAGATGTTTTATCTGCCAAATACAGACGGTGAATCGTCGCCTCGCCGTCACCCTTTTGATTGGATGACGGCTCTAGCGGTTTTCCGCATGGAAGGAACAGGGGGGTCGGCACTTCGTAGCTCTTTGTTGAAATCTTCTGTGGTACCAGCAGTGCGCTGAATTCTCCGTTTATCTATTTCGGCTTGTAGAACGTTGTTTACTGCGGTTTCTTGAATAGCCACGTGGACGGGATTCTAGACGAGAGAGGCGGGTAGTTATTTCACTTAACATCGTCCGCAAATCTGGCTCATCTGCGGAAACCGCTACTGCGTTTTCTGAGGAGGCACTAGTTGTTGCCATAATACCATCTGCCATCTCGGCAAGCTTATCCAAATTGTCATTTGAAATCGCCAAAATTTGTTGCACGTTTGTCGGTAGTCTTTGCAAAAATAAAGATTTTAGCAAATCATCATTCATTTTCGTACCAGCCTTGCTCCTCATTTCCAATAGAAGTCGTGATGGGCGTCGGTCCCCGAGTTGCATTCCCGATATTAAGTCTCTTAGACGCTGCGACTCAGAATCCGCATATTGATCACACAGTCGTTTTTTAATCGCGGTGAAAGGATCATCTGTCGGTGTATTAAGTATGATGTCACCGACCACGGCCAACTCCTCAGGTTGTAAGGCGGAGACCACGTGGTGAAATTTTGTCAATTCGGTAGTGACTCCAGCTAGCGTGAATTGACTTTCCATCTGTTTAAACCATATCTCAGGGTTTTCCCTCCAAAATGGGGGTGGCTTTACAGCAACCCGTGCAATTTCTTGACTTTCGTTCTGCATGTCGTAGTTTAATCAAAATCCAAAACCGAGAAACCAAAAATAATACGGTATTTCCAGGAATAAACGATGATAAAAACAGAGGAGCACTCAAAAGTTGTTGAAAAGGCACAATAGCATGGATGCAGTTCGGTAAAAAATTTTAACGAGCAGAAGATTAACTTGTTAAAAAATGTCCAAAGTCACCATTTATCGGGAAGTCTATGAATTAAACAATTCCAATTTAACTCAAACATACTATTTAATAATACTAAAGTTATTTACAGTTAGGGTTAAAATCAAATATATCCAAAGCTTGAACTTCATCAAAATTAAATAGCAAACGATAACATTGGAATTCTTCTGGCCGTTATTTATTTTGAATAATCTTAGCAGCTGTTGCCAACGCCACTAGTAGAAAGTACATGAGCCGAATCACTCAGTTTCTTCCGCCGTGTGATTTTTCTCCTGTATCCATCCGCTTCGCGGCGGGACCACTACAATTACTATAGTTGAATAAATTCAAAGTTATTAGAGTAAATAAGTATTCTTTGTCTTATAAAAAGGAATTTTATTCAATAAGATTAAAACCCAATTATCATAATTTTTTGTTTGTAAAAACATAAGTTTTATTTCTATTATATAGGAATCTTTTGTGTAAAAAGAACACAGCTAAATTATTTGAATAAAATGTATTCATTTTCAAAATATTGATTTTAAATTCTTTTAAAAGGAAAGTGCTCTATATTTTAAAAAATTAGCAGATATTTTAATTGTATATATGTTTTTGTTTAGGGGATTTTTTTACAGCTTTGATATTTGACAGTATTATTAAAAGAGGTCAATAGTTCAAATTTTTACATAAAAAATATTTTATTTTATTTTTCAGACACAGAAAATGGCGAGGAAAATCAAGAAGATGCTGAAGCAACAGTCGCAGCTAAAGAAGATGAGAAGGAGCCTTCTGAATCTACAGATTCTCCTCAGTATATTCCAGAGGAGACTTCCAAAGAACCTGTCGAGAAAGAAGGTGAACAATCAGCTACTGCTGAAAAGGAAGCAAATTCTAATGAGGAACAACAAGAAACTGAGGTAACATTATTTCTTACTGGAATTCATTTATTTTCGGAATGCATTGCTCTCTCTGAAAGCAGTTACAATTTTTCTTGTGTTTGTGTTTTAAGACTTTCTCAAATACATCACTCAAATTTTGAATTTCAATTTATCCTTCTCAAATGTATTATTCAGAGATTAAATGCATTTGATGTTTAGACAATATGTATATAAAAAAATATTCATAGATTATATAAAGAGTATCTTGTTAAATTTTATTTATTTTCATTGAACAAAATTACATTTTCAGTTTTTTTTTTAATCAAAGAATTTTATTTGAGAAACTGTTTATTCCCTTCAGGTTGTTCATGGAATGGCTTGGCAATTTATCAAAATAAGGTTCATTTCATTGGAATAGTTTTTCATCTTTTGCACTTATTAATCTACATTCAGATTTTAAAATAATTTTGAATTAGAAATATGCAACAAAATGTTTTTGGATTATATCAAAATTATCATTATTCCATTTATTAAAATATCAACTTCAAGAAATCTTTCTACCTATTCTGTATAAAGAAACAAAACAAAAATTTTATTTATATTGAGGAACTTATTTAATATAACATTGAGAAATCATCTTTTATATAATTTTCCTTTACATAATTTTGTAAGAATTATGTTCTTTAAGTGTAATCATGAGTTTATTTATGCATATTACATTGTTCTGGAATATTGAACTTATTATTATTTAGAAGTTGTAAACATTTTTGAAATGAAGTGGTTGTTTGCATTTTATTCATTAAATATTATTTAACATAAATTTGTGTGAATTTCAGGAAGATGATTTAGAATTGGCATGGAACAGTTTGGAAACAGCCAAGTCAATATATCTAAGGTATATGCATGCTTTTTTAAAATTATTTATTTTACTGTGCATCTTTATTTAAAATGTTTTTTTTTTTAATTTCCAAAAATAAATTTTAAAAACTTAATATATCTCTTAATAAACATGTACGTTTTTGATTTCAAAATTTAGACATTAAGTTTTGAGATGTCAATCCTTATGTAATGTACTAGTTCATAAGGGCCATACTAACAATTTTTCTTTAAAACAATTTTAATGTATTTGAAATGGATGTTTGTAGATCTATCAGTTATAGTAATTTGGAATTGGTGACTTTCAAAGTCTTATTCTCAAGTTTAATTTTTTTTTTTTGTATTTATTTTGAATTATTAAATATAGATGAAAATTTTGATAAAAATGATTACAATATTTTGTCTCTAGACTATACTGTCTTAATTAAAATTCACCAAGATTTTATTATTATTACAATCTGTCTGGTGAACTAGCAAAGTTGGATACTTCAGATCCAGTCTTAGCAAACAAGCTTTAGTCTGAAAAATATCTTTACTTTTTAGAGTTCTTAAGCAATAGGTTTATTCCCATATATTTTTATTAACAATTTAAAACTTGTTTTGCATCTTCGGAATTTTATAGTAATTAAATTTTATATTAATTAATTTTAATGAGACTTGTTTCAGTACATTCTTTTTATTAAAAATAGTCTTTGGTTTATAAATAGTGTATATTATTAGCACATTCAATTATTTAACCTCTAGGCTATTATTTTGTTATTACTCTTCCACATATAATGGATATGTAAGTTCTTAATTCCATTTACATAAATGATATCCTTATTTTCTGAAGTTCATTGTTATCTTTTATTCATTTGATTTATCATTTTTTTTAGACAAGGGGAAGATAATGTAGAAGCTCAGCTTAAAGTTGCAGAAATTCTCCAACTTTTAGCTGAAATAAGTATGGAATCTGACAACAACATAGCAGCCATTAGTGATCTCAATGCATGTTTAGAAATAAAAAAGCGCCTTCTTAATCCGGATGATAGACTTTTAGCAGAAACGTATCCTTTCATACAATATATACTAGCAAGTTTTACATACATGTAATTGTGTAATCAGAAATATTTTGTTTAATTTAAAATAGCTGTTTACTGATTTTTGATTATTCATTTTAAATTGAAAAATGGCTGATAAATAGTTTTTTGTCATCCCAGTGAAAAAATTTAAAATAAATAAATAAATTTTCTTGATAAGCATAGTTTATATTTCCTCTTCAAATAATGCCAATAATTCATTTTTATGCATTCATGTCTGTTTAAAAAACATTTTATTTAGTTTAAACTTGAAATTTTAATGAAATTTTGAAATATTCTTTTAAAAAATTTCTTTAAATGACTTATAATATGAATGTTCAAATTATTTTTGTATTATATATATATATATATATATATATATATATATATATATATATATATGATGAATAAGTAGCAAAAGAAATACATATGACAGTTCACACTTTTCATGTTGTTTCATAGCCTGAAAATGAACAACATAACAATAATTTCTACAACCTTAGTGATAAATATTCATTCAAGTTTTGAGTATAATAACGAAATTATATGCAAATGAAATTTTAAATATAAATGAAACTGTTTAAAAATATGTAACAATAAATATACCTTCAAACATGATTAAGAAACTGAAATATTTATAAATAATATTATTGTTATTTATATTTATAAAATGTAATTAAGTTTTATTAAGACTGACAGTATTTAAAGTAACATGAGATTATTGGTTTCAAAATATAAAATCACAAGGCTATATAAACATTTATTTTAAATACTTTAAATCAAAGTGATTAATGCTTCAAAGCTATATGAAAAATCTTAAAATATAAGTCAATATAGAGCCCAGCATCACATAATTAACATTCATATTCTTATCCCTTGTTTCTAGCAAACTTTGCTTCTTCCAAGTTTTTAATCATGTGTTTAATGTAAATTGTTTGCTCTTTTGTTGCTGTCGTATCATATCCATAGATCACATATTCATAAAATTGTATACCCCCCACCCTTAGTAGGGAAAATTAGTAGAAAGAAGAATGAACCAGATAATTAGGAAGCTTTACTGATCTAAAATTTAGGGTAATTCACAAAAATATTTAAATATAAAAGTAACTGTAGAAATGAGCTTTTCTTAATGAGCATTCCTGCAATCATTGATTTCCCACTATCATTTCTCCACATCTCAATCATAAAATTGTTGAATTGGTGAAACAATAGTAACCTATGATAGCTTTCTTTCAAGTACAACAACTTTTTTTAGAATTTCATTATGATGGAAAAAGTGGTTGCTGCTTTGGTCTGAAAGTGGGGGATAATAAAGTCTTGTGTCAAATATTTTCTAACTAGCTGTTAGAATTTTTCTTTATATAGAAGTCAGTGTAGTTTTAGAAGATGGATGTAGAAAATGTCTTGATTAATCACTTTGTACCTGGCCCATCATTTGGATAAATAACTTAATGTATTGGGCATAATTGATAGTTTCAATCTTTGTAATTATTTTCTGTTTTGATAATTTATACATATTAGAAATTAAAATTGTTTTATAGATTGATAAATGGTTAAAAACTAAAAATATGAAATGTGTATTGGAGCAACTAAGTAAATAAAGTTTGTTTCACTATTCATGAAAGTGAAAAATTATTTTGCACATCTCTACTAGAATTTTAAAACTCTCGTGCTTATTAGAACCTGATATTTATGAATTAAACTAAGAAAGAAAGAAAGGTAAAGAAATTGAAGTGCTATTTATCATTAAATGTCAGATTTTCTTAATTTTATCTTAGATATTATCAAATGGGTCTAGCACAGATGCTGGAAAAAATGTATGGAGATGCTTTGGAAAATTTCCGAACTACTGTGAAAATTTTGGAATTGAGAAAGCAAAATTTAAAAAGCACTCCTATTCCTGATGTTCCTGGTAGTTTTGATAAAGCTGATGCTGAAAAAGAAATTGAAGATTTGGAAAGTGTTTTGTCTGATATTAGAGAGAAAATAGAAGACACTAGAGAACTTATTGAAGATGCCAAAAAAGCTTTAGAAGATCGTATAATCATTAAAAGAAATGATTTGGAAAAGGTAACTACTTGGTATCTTTGTCTTTTTCATTGAGACTATATAGCTCATATCAGTAATTATAACAAAGTTTTTTCAGTTTTATGTTATTTGTTATTCCTCTGCCGACATTTTTTTATGTTTAGTTTCAAAATTAAAAAGTTATTTACATATTCTATAGCTATTATTCAATTCAATCAATCTCAGTTAAAATCAGAAGAATTCTAAAACTATTTTTTTGCTCTAGTACATAGCTACATAAAAAATCGATTTATGTTCTGTTTGAAATAATATATCAGTAAAAAATTGGCATTGGGGGATTCAGAGTGAAGAAACATATCCTCAGTCAAAGATAAATTCAAAAATCAACACTGTCCCACTTCTTTCCTCTCATCCACTCCACCTTTCCTGGTCTAGATGTTTAATTTCCTTTTTTAATTATTTCACTTTAATATTTGCATGATTTCTTTACTTTCTCTGTTGTATTAAAATTATTTTTATTACATTAAAAATATATTTAGACAAGAGATGAAAAAGTGTATAATATTGAAAATTTCCATACTATGTAATTACATCATGTGACAAACATGATGCAAGAAAGGTTGCATACCTCTTTTTCTAGATCTAGAGCTTCTAAATTTGGCATGCAATTGCTTTTTGAATCCTAGGCATTAAAAAAAAAGTCTTTCAAAAATTTTAATTCGATTCTTTTTTTAAAAAATCATTTTTGTTTTTATGATTTTGGCACACAAAAACAATTATGTCACTTTAAAATTGAAAAAGAAAAGTTTTTAGTAAAAATAATTTTATTTCTGCACAATGATTCTTTCTTTGAAAAAATTAAATATCCCATATTAAATAATATTCCAAAAATAAATCTT
The DNA here is from genome assembly GCA_026289955.1 of Argiope argentata. Taxonomy (NCBI): domain Eukaryota; kingdom Metazoa; phylum Arthropoda; class Arachnida; order Araneae; family Araneidae; genus Argiope; species Argiope argentata. The sequence continues at coordinate 2,724,881 of JAOUZG010038029.1, read as the reverse complement.
GCAAAACTCATTTTAGACGATGTTATAGCAATAATTTTCTTTTTATATAACTAGATTCTACAAAATCAAAAGACTTTAGATAATAAGCAAAACATATTACATTTTTCAGTTTATTACTAGTTAATGTTACGTTTCAAAATATTCCAATGTGTGTGATTTTAGTGCTATAATCTTCATGCTTTATAAGCAAAATAGACATATGAAAAAATGTTATCATGCAACAATGTTTTAGATTATAGGTTGAAATTTCCCTTTTTTTATGTATATATTTAGGTTGGATTTCCTGAGGCTGACAAAAGCACCTCCAAGCCAGTCTCAAACATAACACATTTGTTAAAACGAAAGGTATTTTATTTACTTTGATAATATTATTGCTTCTCCTGACTAATTATTTAAATTGCATTTAGAGAGTAAGAATTTTACTCTTCAAATCTTAATGGAAAAGATTCCTCACAAATCAAGGATGAGACATTCAGAATTTAGAGTAAATTATCTGTATTAACAATTTTAACTGCAAACACATGTATAATTGCTATAAAAAGTAGCGTGAAGCAGTATAAGAACTAGAAAAGCTTTCATTACTTTCTGTAATATTCCAACGGACTAATTCTAAGCATGATTGTTGAACATATTGGTGTGGTAAAAATTTTTACAAAGAATTTCATTTTTATTATTTTGACAATATTTTTAACAAGCGTTATTCTTATCTTCAAAATTATATAACTACGTAATATTTGCACAATTCAGTAAAACTTATTGATTCAAAGTGGTTCATTATTTGTCTAACCATAAAATGTAAGAACTTCAAATAAATTCATTTGATGTGTGTTCAAACGGGAAGGATGATAATTGGTCTGGAATATTAAATTCACTTGGAAAACTCATTTGAAACATGTTTAAACGACTTATAAATGGGAAATTCTATTAATGGTATTTTTAATATTATGAAAGACCATTAGAAGTGTGTGTAATACTTTAAATATTGATTTATAATTTATGTAGTTTTTTACAATATAGAAATTGCTAATATTTATAACTAATGCATTTAGAAATATTTTTTGATTTTAAATGATATACTTAATGTTACTCTAGATGAATATATCCTATTAGGCACATAAGTATACTATTTATACTTACTTTAAATCGCCTACTGGGTAGATTGATTTCTCTCTAGGTAGATTGATTTCTCATTATACATACTATGAGATTCTGATAGGGATTTCTTTACATGTATTGTTTTAGGTGAGGGGAACATAAGAATCTTTTAAAAGAATTTTCTTGGCTTGACAGATTTTTATCCTTTCACTTTAAGATGAAAAGGGCTGATTTAAGCATTTTTACAGAGCGTCTAGCATTAATACCAATGGTGGAATTTTATTAGAAAATAAGAGGACATTTTAGAATGAAATGGCTAAATTAAGATAGAAATTTCAAATTTAATTAGGATTTAATTTAGGTATAAAGATGTTATATACATGAGCTTTTTAAAAAACAGATTTGTATTTCAATCCTGTTAGACAAAAATTAAATGTATAAACTTCCAGTTATTAAGGCTTTAAAAAAAGTAGAGTAATGCTATAATAAATATTGTAATTTCTTTTCTTTTTTTGTTTTTGTTACTTTTTAGTTGCCCTATAATTAGATTGTATCAAATGTCTTTTCCTTTGTTTTGTATAATGATGTTTATGTTTGAGAAAATTCTGAAATGTTTTATTTTCAAAGAAACCAGACCAGGAAGAAGAGGAAAGGGAATCCAAACGTTCCAAGTTGTCGAGTAATGTACAAAATGGAGATACAACAGTATGTTAACTTTAATTAGTTTTTTTATCTTATTTTATTCATATTACATAGTTTTTTAGTTACTGATATGCACATATAAATTCTGTATTTGAAATGTTATTTGTGTCAATTACATATTTTTGATGCTAACTTAGTATAAATATTATAATATATGCATTATTATATAGTTTGCAGATTTCAGTATTTAATTTAATCTTATTGGCTATTAAGGTAAAATATACAGAAGGTTTATTTGGAGATCATTAATTTTTCACAATACCTGATATAACATTTATAACAATTATTGTGACTGAGGAATCCACCTCATCTTGACATCTTGGTCACAATTGAAATGAATTTAGAACCATTTATAATTAGTACCAACATTATGAATTATTTTATGTAATTGTTTTATGTGTTATATATAATTTCAGGTTTTAAATGAAAGTGTCTTTGAAAAAATTATAAATTAATGCCACATATTTCTTTCAGTGGCTTAATTCTTTTCAACACATTAAGAATTCTGATTAAGTTTTAAAACTTCTAATTCATATTTATTTAAATATTCCTCAAAAACTACAAAGACCAAGTGAATATTAAATTTTGTGCAGAAAAGTTTGTTGAACTCAAAAATTCATTTCTTTGAGTGGAAGGCTATTAGATAAAAATAACTAATTACTTGATAGTTAAATTGATAGATTAAACTGTTCAGAACAGTAGTACTTGTGCATTTTACATTCTTTTATATTAACAGTTATATACATATAACAGTATATGATCTGTAATGTCATATATTCCAATAGGAACATTGTTAAAAGTATATTATAATTATATGTAATTTTAATTTTTAGGTTACTGAGTAACTTAGGTTTGCCTTTTTGAGTTCTGTCTAATCTCATGAAAACAAGACAAGTAAAAGGAAACTGTAAATATTTGTGTGACACATTTTTGCGTATTATTTAACAATTTTTATTTTTAAAGTTCTGCATTTGTACATTTTTACATTAAAACTTTTTTTTCCCATAAGTATTCTTTATTTATTTGAAAAGTGTTTTCATTTCTCATTTTATTTAGGAATATTTGAATTTTTTTTATCTGACATAACCATTCTTGGTGTAAAAATTATTTTAAATATGATCAAATTTTGTTACCTTGATTTCTAACTTATTGTTACCTTGATTCTAACTTAATTAATTTAATCCATGAATTGTATTCCATAAATGTTATAAATATTTTTATAAATAAAATTAAAGAGCATTACTGGCTAATTCATTAGATCTGCTTACTTCTCATATTTCCCAGAATTTTTTTCCTCCCCCCCTTCCATACTGCAATGGAAAGTTTGATGGCTCAAAACAGACAGATTGGTGCACTTAGGCCAGTATTGGCCCATGTGCTATAATAAAAAGATAATCAATTGAATCTGAATAAATATATATATCAAATTCTTTGTTCTGTAATTATAATTTAATTATGAATTTTTTTTTCATTCTATGAAATTTTAACTTAAATGAACAATCAAAGCAGTGCTTATACAGAATGAAAATGTTAAATTGTATTCAGAATATATAGAAACATCACATAAATCATGGGATGGATTGAAAATTGCAAATATTGAATGAAGCATTCAAAAATTAGCATTTGAGTAGTTAGTGTCTTGCATATTTTTCCTACATTACTTTACTTAAGATTTAGGGAAAATAAAAATTGATAGAATGAGAATATCCATATATCGTTATATATGGCTTGTTATTATCTTAAATATATTCATTAACTAGAAGGAGTTGTCTACACAAAACATTTTTACATATTCTCAATTGAAATTATTCCTGATAATGCCTTACATGGCATTGGCGTATAATAGTAACCAAATATTAACCTTTGATGTGATATATATATGTTTATAATGTGATCCTTGACAAATTTTTTGGCAAATAGTTAATAGTATCAGAATATCAAATAGAGGCTCGTTTTTTCAATAGAATGAAACAAAAATTTAACTCGAAACTAGTAGTCAAAACAGTAATTAAGTCATTGCATTTTTAATTTATTGCATGTTCAAACTTCTGAAGGTATCAAATAAATAAGTCTACCTCTAGTAGGATTTGGCATGAAAATTTGCTAGATGTCTACACTATCGATGTTACATCTGTGTATTGAATTTTGTCCATCTATCTCTTTTATAGTTAATATGTTAACCGATATTGGAACCGCTAGGCATATTCTGAATGGATTTTGCTAGAAATCTACAAATTTGGTGTAAAGACAGTATATAAAATTTCATCCATATAGTTCAAAGTGTTTATATCTTGGTTACAAAGATATTTTCCAGAAATGTTTGCAATTTTTGACAATTGTAATACTTTCCTAAACTTCATATACAAGAAAAAAAAATTAAAGTTTATACTGTATTTAATTTTGAATGGTAGTAAGGTTTTTAGATATTCTGTATAATAACACTATATAAAACATAAATTGGCATAATGAAATCTTGACAGAATCAGAAACTTATCTCTGAAGTTCCATCAGGTATGTTAAATTTGTCTTCAAAAATAAAGTATCCATGTGATGTAGAAATATTAAGAGTTCGCTATCTGAAATTTGATCATAAATGGCTGACTATGTCAGCATATATATAAAGAGAAGTATGAATGAATAGAATGTTTTTTTATTGTATGAAAATATTGCAATCATTTTAAAAAATGTATTAAATTTTCCTTCTGAAATTCAGTGAATATGGTTAATTGTAGTGAAATTTGTAGAATAATTAACTATGAAAATCATGCTACAATAAATATATTTATTAATTTGGCGATAGAAGCTTTTTAAATTGTAACACTTTGCTGTATAATATATATTTAAATATAAAATTCTTCTGTGCATGTCTATGTGAATAAACTCCTCCTAAATGGCTGGACCAATTTTAATGAAATTTTTTGTGTATGTTCAAGTCAATTCGAGAATGGTTTAAATTCACAATTCGGTCCGCTACAAAATGTAGAATTTTAATTATTAATTAAAAACTAACTTTCCTGCAAAAATATCTTTTTCCCCCCTATTGCGAAATGAACAAGACTTCTGTTTCTCCCCCCCCCCCCCCAAAACCAATGAGTTTAGGCTTCACATGTTTCTGACCGATTATTTCAAACAATTCTGTGCATTTTCATTGCATTTATTGCCTTTAAAATTAAACATTGTTAATTAATCCACCTATGTGAATGAACTCCTCCTAAATGGCTGAATTGATTTTGATGAAATTTTGTGTGTATTTTTAAAGGGATTCGAGAATGGTTTAGATTCACAATTTTTTTTAATTATAATTTTAATTAAATTAAGCACAATTCAGACGTTTGTTGGCAATAACTTCCCAAAATATTATCGCATAAAAATGATTTTTATATCAAATTAATGGTCAAAAAATTATCTTTTTAATGATATCCATTTTTTACCTACAAGTTAATTTGTTTTTATTTATAATGAATTTTTCAATAATTTATTTTGTTTAAAATAATTTAATCTGCACAAGAATGGCAAAAAATAATCTTTTATGTTGCCATTGCGTTGACAAAAACTGAGGAAAAAATAAGTAAATTATTACTGCTAATAAAATCCAGAAAAATACAATTTTCAGCACAGGTTTCTATGAAATGAAATAAATAAATATCATATCTAAAAAAAAATATGTTAGATCATGTTTTCTATTATCGTTCCTAGTATCTATATTATTAATTCATGCAGAATATCTATTCAAATCTGATCTCAATGATCGGTTTGTAAATCTTTAGTAATATGCATAAATACTATTTAGTACTATAATTAAAAAGGTCTGAATAAAATAAGTAACTACATTTTAGTAATTTGGGTCAATAAATGCTATGATGAATTACGAATTCAAATTTTTTTGATAGTCTGCTTTGTAAGTCATGTTTAATAAAATATTCTTGAGGCACTAATATTTTAAATAGGAAAAGTTGCTCTTCAATGAACTAATCAATCATTAAAATTGACTGATTTATAAAAATTTGAATCTTACTATTCTATAAAAACATACAATTTTACACCTTTTCATTCACCATTTAAGTAAAATATTAATTCCGGGACAATTGGTGCTCAGAATTTCCCCTAGTTATAATTAAATTAATGGGTTTGCACATGTGTGTGTGGGCTTAATGGTGATCAGATGATCTAGAACTACCTAACTTGGCACTTATATACCTTGGAGGGTAAAAATGTGTACATTGGAGAGATCTTTTTAAAATTTCCATTAATTAAAAATTAAACTAAATTTAGGCATTTTTCTGCAATTAAATCCAAAAATATTGCAGGAGGGATACTAATTTTTAAATAATCTTAAAGTTAAAAAAAATTATTTTTATAATTATATCACTGTTTTAATAATGAAATAAATAATCATTTGTTATGTAAATTGAGTCAATGAATGCTGAGTAATTATGAGTTTAAAATTTTTACTTTTATTCTTTGCCCTGAGAATCATATTTAACAAGATATTTTTGAGAATCTAATATCATACATAATTTTTTTCACTCTTAATAAAGTACATCAGCCTCTAAAGCTGAAAGATTTAAGAAAATTTCAGTATCAATATTCTGTTTAAATGGGCAATATTGAATCATTTCATCAACCATCTCAAAGAAACCAATCCCTTCTAAGATTTCTCTAGTGAGATTGGCCTAGATAATGAAAATGTTAATTCTTCTAATGTAATATTCAAAACCTGATAAATTGGTTAGATTTGATCCCAGGAAATAATAAAAATGTATTTATTTAAAAAAAATGTATTTATTTGTAGAATGTTATTCCTTAGGGCAAAAAGACTATCTAAAATTTAAACTTTATAATTTTTTTGAAATATTATAAATCGAAAAATTAAAATATAATTATTATTAGCATTTATATTCTTTTAAAAATAAAGCTAAAAACTGAATTTAATGATGAATCCGTGCAATGTTTGCTGAATAATTCTTTGAGATGTTATAAATTATGAAAATTATTCTTTGGGACACACAGAACTTCAATGATGAACGACTATGCTTTTGCTTCTCATACTTTTTATTTAAAGAGAAGTCTGGAATCTGTTTTTTTTTAAATGTCTTTATATTCATTGCAGTTTCCCCATTTCCACTTAAATTTAAAATTAACATTTAGTGGTCTGGATAGAAAGAGATGTGTAATTCAATGAACAGAATACCTAAATAATAGTATTAGTGAATTATATGACTATCAAAATTTGAAGTTTAAAAATATTTTTCTGTAAAACCTATTTTGAGATCAGCTACATAAAATATTAATTGAACATTTTAGCAAACATTAATACTGGCAAACCGACTGGTCGTCAAAGGCAGCAAGTTTCTTAATAAAATTAGGCTTGATACAATAAATTGCATCGTATTTTTTTTCATCAGGACAAAATTTTGACGTATTTTATTCTGAAACTGCAACACCTCACCCATGTGATAGAAAATGCTTTTTAATTGTATAGAAGCAACTCTGGGATGTTCAGGGTTTTTCTTTGAAATCTGATGTATCTTAACTATTTAATGGAAAGATAGTTAAGGAAGTATCTTGGTATAATAAAAAAAAAGGTATTCTGTCTTGTAAAAATACAACATGCTTGAAAAAAGTCAATTAGAATGTTGTAAAGTACTCTCAATTTAATATAAAAAAATACCCTGTACATATTAATACTTAAAACAAAATATTTAAAAAATTAACAATTGTCTTATTGCGATTTTCAACAGTATGGCATTGTGAAACATGAGCGAAGCTCCACTTTCAAGAGAGCATTTAGGAGGAATCTTTGCCAACATACTATTAAAACTTGTGCCTATAACACCTACCATGTTGAATAATGTGCAATGAGAAATCCAGTCCAGAGTGCAAATTTGTATAGTGTTTAATGGAGAGCATTCTGAGGAATATAAAAAATTAGTCCCGATCTCAGAGAAGTAAGAGTTTCTGTCTGCAATTCTTTGACATGACAATTTTCAAAATCATGACCAAATAAATGTTTTTTTTCCCTCATTCTGTTTTGAATATTAATGTGCATATATCTTTCTGTGTTATATTGAGAGTGCTCAAAAATAATATGAAATTACATGACCCTTGCATTTTCTTACAGATATGTAGACTAAATACATGCAATTGGAATTATGAGTAAAGTGACTAGTATATGAATATATGCATATATACATATAAGGTTTGACACTTAATAGGCAATTCTAAATTGTAAGAGAATAAGATGAAGTTTTATTGCTGAAATAACAAAGCGAATCATCTAATCCATTGTTAAAGCTCACTATAATTTTTAGTATAAGTTTCATTAGAAAATATCCCCTTATAACAGGATTTTCTCTTAATCCTGAAAGAATATAAAGAACTGTTCAAATGGCAATTTCCATGAAATAGGCTTCTATGCATTTATAAAATTCAATCATATATGTAAACATTTAACCCTTCCTCTATATTATTTATTTAACTGGTTTGTTTGAAGATAAAATTGGTGAAGCCTTATAATATATAAATCTTAGAACAAAATTGCATGGCACCTTATTTATAATGTAATTTTTTTAATTACATCAATTATTGTTGTAATTAGATAGTAAACAGACAATACATTATTAAATGAAGTAATCAATATTTTTTTATTATTATTTTGTTTCCTACACAAAAATTAGAGTTAATTCTTCATCTGGAATATAACTTTGATTATTAAATTTAGTAATATCTTTAAAAATTACCAATATTACATGAATCATAAGTTATTAATATCAAATCAAAATATCAAAAATAAATCTGATATCTGAATATCAAAAATAAATAAATAATAAGCTTTATATATATTTTCAACTTTTATTTAAACAAGGCATCAAATTTTTATTTTTTTCCCTAATAATCATCGGTCTAAAACTATACAATATTTTTAATGAAATGTTATGTTTCAAGAGACAATTTATGAATAAGTATGGAAAATAATTTATCTTAAAACTTCAACTGACAGAATGAAATAACAATGAAATGATGAGTATTGCTGGAGAAATTTTCTTTCTTAAAAACATGCATTTATAAAAATGCAGGTAGTGCCAATCTTATTCTGCAACAGTTGCAGTAGTTTTTTCTGTATTGAAGATTTTGAGAGCTTCAGCTACAATCTCATCAATGGAGGTGTTTCCACTTCCTATAAGTTCCATTATTTGATCTTTTACACAAAAATCTAAAAGTGTTCGAATATTTTTACGAAAGCAATCAATATCCGAAGTTTGGCCATCCTTTAAAGCAGGATTTTGGCCCATGTGCTCTAAAGCCTTAGTTAAAACGTCATCAACAGGCTGTCTACCAAATCCTATCCGTTGCATTAATTCTGAATCATTTACTAGTATAGAGAAAAGTTGTGAAAAATCATCCCTCAGTTTATCTAATGGCTCCGACATACCGTCTTCTTCAAAATCTGACGACAGATTGGCCCCTGAAGAATTAGTTATTGTCCATACAATGTCATCTGGCAGTTGTGAACTGGAAGAATCTAAGTCCTCGGATGGATTATACTCATTTGAATTGATATTTTCAATTTGAGCAGATATTTGCTCTAAGTCACCAAAAGAAAGAGCATTATTTGTATCAATAGTTGCAGATTCAATTAGTTCATCACTACTTGAGATTTGAATTTCATTTAATGAACTTTGTAGGCATTTGTTAGAATTAGAGTCTTGATGTGACAACATATGTTTGTTAAAATTTTGAACATTATCAAAACCTAAAGAACAAGAAATACAAGCTGCTATAAGATTTTCAAGTTTTGATGCGGCTTTCAGAATATCAGTGACTGAATCTGCATCAAATTCAGAACAGGATGAATTGCTGCAAAAACTGCTATGAGTATCCATAGCATCAACACAGAAGAACAAGGAATTACATGCAGTGCAGTGTACTGTGGATCCATTACAAATTTTTTGCACAGAAACACTATTTATTGAAGATTTATGGCATGAAAGCATATGATTAGCAAATGATTGTGGATCATCAAATGGTAACACACACAAGGCACAGACAGCTATAACATTATCAAGATCCATATTAGAAGTTATATGTGTTAGATCCTTGATATTTTCAGAAGCATCTACAGCGCATTTTTCACAAAAACTTTTGTGCGTTTCTGTAACAGATGAAGAAAACAAACAGTTACAAACTTTGCAGAATTCTAAATTATTCTCTTTTATGTTGATTGTATGCTTCTTTAGTGTATTAATTCCTGGTAAATGCATAGAATTTTCATCATTCTCTTTCACATTATCCATCAATGATACGCTCTTCTTCCTACAAAATTTGCGAACATGTAAGCTGTAATGAGCCTGAGTAGTAAATCCTATGTTGCAATTTTCACAAGTGAAGAGAGGTTTTTTTACCCCACCAATGACCACTTCTTGTTGGGATTCAGAATTCTGTTTAGCAAATGACTTTTTTGCAACATGTTGTCCACTCAGTCTGTCTGGAACTATAGGATCATTTTTGCTTTTAACAGTTACAGGATTTTTCTCTGTGGAAGTAGATTCAACCTGTAAATGCCAGAATAAGTGCAATTGAACTTTAGAATGACTATTGGATACTTCCCCACAAATTTCACAAGTATACAGATTTTCCTCATTTATCTTCAAATATTTACCATGAACACCAAAATGACTCAACCGATGTGGCACAAAATCTTTCACAGTAGTAAATTCCTCTAAACATTCACTACATGTTAAAATTTCAGGATGCTTAACTTTCTTTTTTGGAACTGGTGGAGGAGAGGGTGGTAAATCTGACAGGGATTTATGCATTGAGTCCAAATTTTTCACAACAGTGTCACGATGTGATTTGGACTGCCTATGGCTTTGCAGGCCACATAATCTTTGAAAGCTAATTTTACATATGTCACAATAGAATTCGGCTTGTTTATTTCGATTGTTTCTAGGCATGTAAGAAGAAAAACCCTGTTCATCAAATAGTGCAGATTCATTATCTCTAGAACGGATAATCTTTTTTGGATCTTGATCAGCATGAAGCTTTGTAACATGCAGAACAACATGTGGGGCAGTAGCTAAATTGATTTTACAAGCAAGGCATTCAAATTTAAAGCTATTGTAATGAGCTTTTTGCATATGATATTCCAAGTCTTCAACGCTGTTATATCGCTGAGGACAAAATTTGCATTCTAATTCTGAATCCAAATGTTTTTTCTTAAAATGCTTATCACGAGAAAAAGTTGAAGGAAAATTTTTTGAACAAATAGGGCAGGTGTTAGGATATTCTTTTAGTTTCTGCTTGATTACAAGGGGTAATAAAGATTGCTTATTGTTGCGATTTTCTTTGGAGTCTATATCAAAAAGTGACTTTGAATGTTCTAATTTCATATGTTGGTATTTTGCAGTTTCAGAGACAAAAATTTTCGAGCATATAGTACAAGTGCTACTTTTCAAAAATAATTCAATTTCTTCTACAGATTTATCTGCATGGTTTCGAAGGTGAGCATTACGGGCGCGGATATGGAAAAATTGTTTTTCACAGAATGGACACTTACAAAAACTATTAATTGATTTAGTTGCTTTTCCCCAATGATTAAGCCTCTTCTGATGTTGGAAAAACTCAAATGAATCAGAAAATGATACATAACAAACTGGGCACTGGTTAAAAACTGTCATTGAATTAACTGAAGGAGATCTCATTTTTTTCAAAAATCGTTTCTTTGAGTTGGATAAAGATTTCCTTGCAGATCCACCAGCTGTGTAACTGAATGACGGCAATATAATTCTAGGAGTGATCTGAGAGAACGACTTTCGTGCAACAACAGGTTCCTTTGACCCAAAAGATTTTCTTGCTTTGTAAGTTTCTTTGTAAGGAGTAAATGAATTTTGTTGAAGAGCACACTGATAATTTTTCTTCAAATGTTTTTGAAGTATATCCTTTGTGGGATAAATGTTTTTACACCACTTGCATGAAACTCCAGAGAAGGGTAACCCAGAAGCAAACCTTTTCTTTTTGACAGACATGGTAAATGGAAGACTATCATTCAGCGGAAAAGCATCTACATCCGATAACCATTCTAAATTTGGTTGTTCAATCTTCTGATGTACCTTTGAAAATGATTTTCTAGCTGAAAAGTTTTGCTTTTTAACTAAGTTCTTAACATTACAAAAACCTTTTTTCACATGCAAAACATATTCTTGCTTTGTTGAGAAAATTTTCAAACAGTCAGCACATGAAATAATAGACAGTTTAGATGGATTTCTCTCCTCCTCAGATTTTTTACATTTTTTAGCTATTAAATTTTTGAATTTCTGCTTGTACAGCAATTTTTTATTTTGGTGATATTTTACACAAGTCTTTCTATGAGTTTTGAATAATAATAAATAATTAAATTTTCTTTTGCAGTAACAACATATTAATGATCCTAACAGTTTGCCTTCACATTTATATCTGTGGCTATATAGCACACGCAAGCAAAATGTAACAAAACCACATTTATTGCATCTTTTTTCAGTTGTGGATAAAATTTTCCCACTAGCCATATTTAAAGGAGATTTCTTTTTTGTTTCCATTTTCTTTCCTGTAAAGGGAATAGCATAAAAAATAATGAGTTTAAGAAAATTCAAAATATGTTTATTATTATCTTGCTGAAAAGCAAGTTGAATATAAATATCATATACTTGATGATACGATTTTGTGAAATTTCAATACAAAAGGAATTTATTTGAATTTAATTATTGTAAGCAACTGTTTACTAAATTTAAAGAAGCTGCTGAAGTCGAAAAATGTTCAAAGTTATGGATCTTAACAGCAAACATTAACTTCAAGAAGTTAAACAAAATAAGCAAAAATATATTTCTAAAACAAAATATTAATGCATTTTTAAGTATAGAAGATAAAATTTTGGAAAAATCAAAATTCAAAGTATAATATTTTAACTAAGATATAATGCAAATCTAATACAAATAAATTGTGGTATCAGAAATCTATGTGCAAAGAAAATAATTAATATGTTTTATTCATTACTTTTTTTATATATATATAAGCAAAAATATATCACTAAACCATTTTTGCTTAAAATATTAAGCTTCATGATTACAACTAATTAATTTTTATCATGATTTTTAGTTCCTTATTCTTTCTGCAACTTCATGTTTATTAGGAGTAACATTTTTTCTTCTTCATAGTTGTGATCATAGAATATTTTGAAGTTGATATGGGATTGCAAGTAAAAAATTCACAAAGTCTTCATATTATTAGCTTATTACAAATTAAGATAAACATTGCACTGGAATTTTAAAAAAGAAAAAATTACAACTCATTAATCAAGTTTTAATGGAAAGTAATAAAAGCTAATAGTGAATATATCTTATACATGGAACCTATAATTAAAGTTCACATTTGCAAGAACTATGTATATCAAATACTAATTGCATAGTAAAAAGTTTGTCTAGAAGAGGGGGGGGGACTAGATGGTATATTATTCTAGAGAACAGAATAAAAATTTACAAAATGTAACAATTTCCTAGATATAACGTCCACCATTACATGCTACAATCTTGTAGAATAAAATTGCATGTTCAACTTTTGAAAACAGCATATGCCAAGAAATAATAAATACCTGCTGTGCTATGCTACTTTTGGTTCGAAATACAGATGTAATTTGATCATGACAAACTAAACACTTGAAGTACCTCTAAAACCTAAAGTCACAAGGATTCAAGAATCGGAAATGTTGGATGATCAAAGGGTGATGTGGAAGAAGCAGGATTCAGTATAAATACTAATGTTGAAATGCATAGCATAGCTTGATGTGCTGGAATCATGGATTGATCCAATTGTAATTCATACTGTTGATAGGTGGCAACACCTGCAGCGCTGAATAAATAAAGCTGCACTAAACTGCTACAACATAATCCCATTTGCAGATATTCATGTGTCATCATCGAAATCTGGCAAATATGCATGTTAACTGTACCACCCATAAGGAAGTGGGCCTTGTCCATCTACAAAATACTTCATGGGCATTCATTTTGTAATTCAAACAATACAAGAAACTGTATAGATCTGTCAGCTATTATGATTTGAAGGTAAGAGCTAATACACATTTTAAGAGTTTATAACATTACCTAAACAGTTTTTAATGTTAGCAGTATAATATCTTTTGAAGAATTTTATGAACTATGAAATAAAGTTGGTTAATAATTTCTACAATATGCAGGACACTAGTACTGCCCAGGCAACAGAAATAATATCTACCTCCACTTGCATCACTATACCAACTGTTATCTGTGTTGCAATGCCTTTTCACCCTCTTTCTGCCTGAACAGCTAACGATCTTATTGCTCCAAATTTCTTAGCCATTTTTTAGACCTTAGGCAATGACTGGACTTTTTCATAATATTAATTAATCGAAATTTCCACAAAGCATTAATAACAGAGTCACCATTTTGATAAAAACAATTTCAGTAGTAAAATACATTCTCGCATAGCCGATGTCACCCTTCTTGACTTGAAAACATATGACTGATAACCTTTTCTTCAATAGATAAGTTTTTTATTATTTAATTATACCATTACCCAATTTTCATGGAACTCTTGTTCCATAATATTTGATAGAGATGTATTGTAATGTGAATTTTAATTACTGATACCCAATATATTGTTATATATATTATATAAAAAAATTTCTAACAACTGACCTTGTTCTAATAGATGAGAAATTTTTTATTTCCAGGGTGCATAATGAGGTTGTTGCAAGAATTACTTTTAATCACTTTTGAAGCACCATAAATTAAATACTTTTGTACATGTATGCATATATGAACCGGCATATTTTCTAAGCATAGCTTATTTTCTGTTTTATAATAAATGCATAGTTTTTATTGAAATTTTTAATAAAATAATTTTAAATGTTATTTTTAAAATGTTAATATTTATTTTTGTAGTTGGACAATATTAGCACCCCTTTTATTGTAAATCAAATTATGTGTTTTGGTTTTGACAAAAACAAACAAAAAAATCATAAAAATGAAAGTTATCAATACCAAAAATTTAAGTGTAAAATGTAACTTAACAATCAAGATTTGTGATCTTTTTCAAAAATTTTTTTAAATAACAAACTAACAACGTTTTAGATAGATAGGTCATTGTTATAAAAGTATAGGTATAATCAGTTTGTATTTAATTTTTATATATGCAAAAACAAATAAATTTCAATCAAGCTGAGATAGAGAGTATAAATTTTTACCAGCACTAAATTTTATTTAGGAAACTAAGTATTCCAGAATGGCTATAATCATAGATTATGATTGTAACCATTCTGGTTTCAATTTCTATTGGCAAATTTCATTTATTAAAAGAAAATGTTTTCTCTCGGTTTACTAACCTTTTCTTTCTTTTTATGTTCTTTCAGAGGATTCCATATTTGTCAATAATTAAAATTTCTCTTTTTGCCTAGAAAGGAAAAAAAATCAGCTAATTAATATACAGATTTGCAATATTATTTAAGCTTCTTTAACACTCTGTGTTGTAGTATTCTGTTATATGGACTATCTAATTTCATTTGCTTTTAAAATAATTAAATTTCATTATAAATAGAAAAGAATTAGATTTAGGATTCATTTTTAGCTTTCTTTTTTTGATAATAGTTTAAATTAAGCAAATTTGTAGTTTTCAATTACAAATGTACACATTTTTTTTTTGAGAATATTGTTCATTTTTTTAACAGTAGTTAGGGTTGTCTTCATATTATATATATATATATATATATATATATATATATATATATATATATATATATATATATATA
>JAOUZG010038029.1:2663304-2709261 GCA_026289955.1 Argiope argentata | reverse complement strand
ATATATATATATATATATATATATATATATATATATATATATATATAACTTTGGTTTTGCTAGCATTTGTTTTAAATGATCTTGTTAATATTTATTGATTACATTATATATACATACTGCAGCTTATTTTTTATTTTAAATACGACTGTATTTAATTTTCTGCTTTTAATTAATTATATTACAAATGCTGTATATAGATCTACTAAGCTCCAAAGTATTAAAAATGTTTCAATAAATAAGCTGTGCAAGCATGAAATAGTGTGTGTGTGTTTTAATTGATATGCAAGAAGTTTTACTCATTTTCATGCTTTACAGCAATGCTCACATAATCATACTTTTTAGAGCTATACTTTCTGAACAGGTGTTGGAAGCAGTCACTTACTGAGATTCTTGAGACCTGAGGAAGGAGCATCTCAAATCTTACATTGTAGTGCTATCATTTTATTCTTATTTTTACATTGCAGATTTGCTTTTTTTTTCCACTCAGAAAAACAAATTAATTGAAAAAGAAAAGAGTAAATTAAACGTAGAGAGAAATAAGTATGAATGAAAAAACTGAAAATAAATAATCTCAAAAGTAGCAATATTCAAGAAATTTCTAAGAATATAAAATAAGAAAATAAAAATTATAAAATCCTACGAAACAAAAAAAGATAAAAATTATTTATTCAAAGTAAATTGCAATATGATTAGCAAAATCATATGATTCAAATATTCTTATTAACTGAGGGAGATATGACATACCAAGATAAGGGACAATCTAAATTTTTGGGGGGTTGGAGGTGACAAATGAGCAACTGTATTTCATTTATTTGATTTGTAAGGATAGTTCACTGAAATATATTATAATTGAGCTTTCTGTTACATTTTTGAATATTTCTCTCGTGATATATATCAATTTTTTTTTTTTTACAGATCTATGATATTTTTTCTTTCTTTAGTTAACCAACTGACAAGTAAACAATTATCAGCTAAATAAGAAAGAGGATAAAATCAACCAAAAAAAACTGGGGGGGGGGGAGCTCTCTTTCATACAAATTTTTAGTGCCATTTCCTTGCACTGACAAAAGGGTATGACATTTACCTCACTCTTGGCTTTAGGCTGAGCATGACATTGTTTTGTAGAAACTTCTGTAAATTTTCGTTTCCTGTCGTCTGCACTTCCATTATTCTATACAGATTTTTCAAGTATCGAGACAAACAAATGCCGTTTTTTTAAGAATTAAAAATATAATTTTTCTAAGCTATTATAAATATTTATCCTCCATTTATTTAATGATTTAAAGTGAAATCATTCTATAGTTTGTTAATTTTTCATGCAATTTAACATATTTGATAACACAAAATAATAAAAAAGGAAATGAAAATTTTCATTTTGTGACTTTCCATTTTCTTTTTTAATATTTTAAATAAAAGAAAAAAAATTATAAATTCATGTTTTAAAATTTTTTATAATAAATATGGAATACTAAAGAATTTATTTGCATTCACCCAATTGAAAGTTTCTGAAAACATACTTAAAAACAAATCAAGGCATTATTTTTAGGATTACCAATATAAAAAATGGACAAATAAAAAATACACTTCATGCAATAACTTTCATATTTTTAAAAAAAAAGTTCCAAAATTTTATATTTTGGTATAAAAATCACACGAATGGTACATGTTACTTAATAGAATTACTGTTAGTTAAATGGTGGAGTTTTTATTAAAGTGAACTAACATCTATTAAAGCCAAAGAATTGACAACTAAAAGTTGCTAATTTAAGGTTTTCCTGTAGGTTTTTTTTTTCATAGAGGGGGGGGGGACTTGACATGTTTTTAAATAAAGCGAATTATGTCTTCATTCTGAGAATTTTGAAGTATTTGCTTCTTTAAATGCATTATAATCAAATGTATGTTGTGTAATGAAAAATACATAGCTATCACAAATACAATTTAATTACAAAACAGACAATGGAACAGCTTTGATACACAGTTGTTTTCACAAAAAAAAAAAAAAAAAAAAAAAAAAAAAAGTTAGTCAAATTTTAGAGAAATGGCTGAATGTGGCTCGCACTGATTGTTTTACAAAAATATCACATTACCTATATATTTTATTTCATATAATTACGTGCTCAAAATGTCACTTTTCTAGGTTTTGTTTGCTGTAGTCATTAACTAATTTTTTTAATCATAGTTTTGTAAACACAATGGCAACACATTATTAAAAGCTAATTTTTAAGATGCTCATGCAAATAATAAAATTTTTATTTTTCGCTTACAAACTTATATTGATGCCAAAACAACATCAGGTCCTGACATGATAAAAAATAAAATAAGTCTCGTTACCTTAAAAGTTGGCATGAAATTGTCGCGAAGTATATTTGTTACCTCAAAGGAAGTCATTTAGAAACAGTTATTATATTTTTGTATGTTTGTAAGGAAGTGCATGGAATTTGTTCCAGTTTTTGAAACCAATGAGTACAATGGCTCTGGTGGCCGAACCAATGGCACTAATTTCACTTTCCCATTTGCGCTACACAATCCATTTACTTCATAATTGTATTTCAATGCCTTACAATGTGGGCAAACTAAGTTCATAGATCCAATAGCAACACATTGGTAGGAACTGTAGTCAATTGAAACATCGCAGCTGAATGCCGCTCACGAAACATTGAAAGTAGCTTGAACATGACGCATTGCACGTGATTCTAATATTATAATCCTTTCAATTTCATTTCGCTCTTCAAGTTTCTGTGCAGTCCAAATAGATTGAAAATTAGCTTGATTTGCAGCATTTCACGTTCTACGACCCAAATTGCTATCCCCGCGTCTTATAGGTGGCATGGGTCTAAATGTACACACAGTAAACAAATAGACACAATCAGTGGCGGATTTGGAGTTTCAGAGGCCCAAGGCGCAATTCAATTTGAGGCTCCTTCCCCTCCAGTTGTATTTACAGTATGCTCTCTTTATACATATGTTTCTGTATCCGATTTTTTGTGTTAAAAAAAGAGCGGGGGGGGACCTAGGTACACAAAATTGAAAATTAAAATCAATTTTTTCATTCTACTTGGCAGTATTTAAAAGGATAATGAAGTTCAGATCTGTTAATGCTGTTCTAAAAAAATAGGTGCTATTTTGTACCATAGTTGCGCAATATTTTTCAGAGATACATGCCTAAAATTTCATTGTATACTAAATCAATTATTATAGAATAGAGCTGTTTTTCACTTTTGGGAATAAAAATATTTTGGTTTTGTTTTAAAATGTTATCAGAATCAGCTGATATTTTATTTTGTTGTTTATAATTACAAGTTGTTTATTCCTCTTTTCTAATCTCAGATCGCTGATTAATTTATTCAAATTCGCATTTGGCTTCGGCTAACTCATCGACATTTTCTTGTGCTTGTTCTGTTTTAATTTGTTCATCTGTCTTTATAGGTTTGCATCCAATTCCATTTCTCTCGTCAATTTCTTCGAAATCATTTTCAACAGCGTGTTCAGTGTGCACATTTTGTTTCAGTACGCTCATTTATCGTTTCAAATACGCATTCTTGTTCAACTCACTCATTAATTTGTTAGAATTCATATTCTACTTCAGCTTGCACAGCGTTTTTTTCATGTAAATATTCAATTTCAATTTGCTTATAGATTTTTTTTAGTTACACATGCTGTATCAAATTTCTCAACTGCTCTTTCTGCATCGTTTTCCCTTTTAGCTTGTTTTTAAAGAGTTTTAATTCATTCATTGAGTAAATTTTTATGTCTTTTCTGCATAGTTTTTTTATTTATTTTATTTTTTGCGTTTTGAAGCCCCTGATTCAAACTTTCTTTTCTGTAACATGGCTAAAACATAAAAAAAAATTAGTCGCATAAAAAATATTAGAAATTCCGAGTTTCCGAGTTGAAAAATTTTCCCCTTCAGTTAAGAGGAGAAAATAATCGGTTTATTTTATCTTTTTGAGCAGTGCTAATTCCTAACGATTCGTATTGTAAATGAATCCTGTTTTTAAATTTAAAATGTGCCAATAAATATAAAGCCACGATTACACTATTTTCAAAAGTATGAAAATAGAAACGAAAATGTATTAAAGAATTATATGCTTACCAATCTTCACATTGGTCAAAGGTCAAACACAAAAATGAACTCCTTTCCACAATATTTTTCAAATGTGAAATTCTAAATCGCTAACAGGATGCTTTGGAGAAACTAACCTCCTTGAGCAAAGCTCTTCTAACCAAGGTCTCTAACTAAAATGCGTTCTATGTCCTATTACACCAGGGATGCACAACCTTTTCAGGATGAGGGGCCAAAATATGAAAAAGGATCATGAGGGCCAAAGCAGCTCGTGAATGTTAAAACGTTACAAACGTTAAAACACTGGGGTTTTTTTGTGGCAATGCGCATGAATTACAATTATTACTTTATTTATTTTACTCATGGGCACATTATGTGAATAATAAATAAATAAAACACAAACAGCATAGATATGATTAAAATACTTTAAATCCCCCCCTCAAAAAAAGACAATTCCTAAAATAATGGGAAACGTGAAATAGAATAACAGAGGGAAAACTTTTTGGTAACAATACAGAGAACATAATTTAAATTTTGAGGGAAAAAATTAATAATCAAAATTATTAAAAGTTAATGAGATGGTTGGGACTGAATATTTGAAACTATTGATTTTATGTTGGATTTAAGATTGTTTATGGCAATGCATATAACAGAAGAAAGGTTCTTTCTCATCTGCTATTCTATTTCTTATGTTTGATTTGTTTAAAGTCATCAGTGAGAAAGTTTGCTCAAAAATGCAAGTGCTGCCAAAGGATGTTGCACATGCAGCTGCATTTTGCTTTAAGCGTTAACATTCTTTGGCCAAGTCTTTATAAAATTCTAATATCCGTTTTTCTTAGAACTGATTTTTGACAACATCAAAATTCTGTAAACCAATTAAGGCTAACTGCGTACTCTCATGCACGAACTTTTTCTCCTCTGAGCTTCTCCTATTCGAAAGTTCGTACTCTCAGGTAGCAATAAAGGGAAGGAATTGAAAAGACACGTAATAAAAAGTAATTACATTTAATGAACAACCAAAAATTATTTATTCTGATGAAGAATCGTTTTCGTTTCAGGTCCCCCCTGTTTAATAGAAAAAGTTTCATTTAATTTTAAATCAATCTAATTTTATTAATGTTTGCGGGCCATAGGTTGTGCATCCCTGTATTATACAAACACGTTCATTGCCTTGAGAGTCATTCGTGTACGTCATAGGGCCCGATTGTACAGGAGGGTGTAACATGATTCGTACAAGATAAAAGATGTGAAATGTCTTCCCTACCCTGGCTGACTTTTTACTCTCGGAATAGTTGGTTTTTCAAGGGTACTGATATTGCATGATTCTTTGATTGAGATAGCTGAACTGGGAGTGGTAATAGTAGAGTATAAAAACGAAAAGTTTATTTAAAAAATATAATCTTTTTCAAAATTTAAATTGTTACTATTTTAGAATTAAGTTTTGAGGCCCTCTTAATTTATGAGGCCCAAGGCGTGCGCCTCATGCGCCTGTTTGGAAATCCGCCTCTGGACACAATTGCTTTCGAGAGAAACGAAAATTTAAAATCACCTAGGAAAATGTCGCACACAGAGGAAATAATGATGATACACACACATCCTTCTTTTCTTTTTTATTCATAAGTTTTCTTTCTACAAATCTTTTCATCCCTTTGTTTTGTTTTTTTTCTTCCCTGTCCAGACTTTATTTTGAGCAGGCATATATTAAATATCCATACAGACTAAACACTAAGAAAATAAAAAGAATCGTTTAATACATAAATCTTTTCAAAGCTAACATAAACACATTAAGAACTCTTCATGCCCCATTTATATATAAAAAAGAATTTTTATCTTTAAAAAGAACAAAAAAAAAACATTTGTATCAGACCACAATCAATAGAAACAATAAAAAATGAAACACTATCAAATAATGGACAAAATGATTTTCACGACCGTTTGGAAGCATGTTTTTAATCAGTATAATCAGACGCATAAAAGCAACTATTTTCTTTCTTTTTTAAACTTTGTTTTCTATAAATGAAAACCAACTGATTTCGATAATTTCTTTCTAAACAATCATAATTTATTACTTCCTGCTATCTTACTCAGTTGGTGTGTGTGTGGGGAGGGAAGGACATGAAGATTTTTGGCGGGAAAGTAAGAAAAGTGTCGTTTTAACTATTTTCCTCGCAGTTTTTTTTCATTTTCTCTCTTCATAAGAACCATCCTCGTATCCTAATGAAGATATTAAAAAAAAAAAAAATTAGCCGAATCGGTCGAGCCGTGCTCTAGTTTTGCACTTATCCAAACTTATCCTATTTTACTTATCCTATCTATCTATATAAATAAAAATGAATCGCATTTCGCGATTCATTTTTATTTATATAGATAGATATACGTCTTAAAGTGGATTTTACGAGCTATCAACAGATTATTTAATGGGTGAGGCTAAAGATTTAAAAGATTTGTGCAAATTTATTGAAAAGAATTTAATTTAGAATTTGGAACTTGTACCATACTTTTTAAAATTATATATATATTTCTATTTATTGCTATTTTTCCGGTTTTAAAATATATAACATTCTTGAACATGAATCTCCCAAATTTATTTCCTTCCAGCCATCATTAATTAATTAATAATAATAATATAATTAGTTTATTTTATTTGTTGACAGTGCCTTGATAACAGTCAATCAAAAAAATTTCAGCTGATTGATTTTTGTATGGAAGTTATTGCCTGTCAAATTTGGGGGGGAGACCGTGGTAAATAATATGATAAACTATTTAGTTTTTTTAAATGAGATTTGTATTTTTTATAGTAGAAATTGGTGATATTTTCGACTTATATGCTATTAGTTAGAAACTAATAGTTTTAATTTAATGATTATTCATAAATATGGGGGAAAATGAGCTATTCATAAATCATATGCAAGAAGCTGTGATCTAAAATACAGATTAGGTGTATTTGGTTTTCTCTTCTCTTCAAGAAATACTATAATCTATTAACAATAAGCTTTTCACTTCTTGATTAAAACTGATTTATTAATTAAATAATGTGAAAAAAATTTTTTAATTGATTTTAACCCTTTGCTGTGCACAGTTTAAAATGATATAATTGCAAGAAACAGACTTTCAAGCCAATGTTTCTTTATTGTTGTACATATAAACAATCTGTTCTGCTCTGGTAATTAAATATATAACTAAAATAATTGTGTAAAAAGATTTATGAAATTTAACTTAAAAAAGAAAAGGATTTAATATGTATTAAATGCTCAATTAATAAATAAATAGTTCACTGATTTATACTAAAATCACAGTAATTGTTTTAGTTATTGTTCAGAAAAGAGTAAAATCTTTTCTTTTTTTTTGACAATTAAAATTTTTATATTATTAGACAAAAAGTTATCACAACTTACTTATTTCTAACTGCTTCGATATCCAATTCAAATTGAATTGATATTCATAATTAAAAATTTTGCTATATTCATATACATTAAATACACCTTTCTATTATATCATAAACATTTATTATAAATTTATACTTATGGATCTTTCTTAGAAATAGTTAAAGGAATCATGTTTTATAAGAAAATAATTAATAAAAATCTGTGTAAAATAATAAAACTTCTTAACTTTTATAAACTATTTTTTAACGATTCTCATCGCCTTGTTCTTATTTAAATTTTGGTTTTTAATTGTATTCTTTAAAACTTTGTTCAGAATCTTTTTTCCTAAGTCTTTGTTCTTTACATTCAATGCTTCTGAACATTATTAAAAAGTTTTTATTCTCCATGTGCATTTTATTTTACTTAGGACGACGAATACACAATAGAGATAGATTGACAATTCTTAAATTTACTGAAATGATCTATAATTTGAATATTGTAAATATTAACTTGTCATACATGACACAAACTTATTTTACTTTATTACAAACTTTTTATGCTTACAATGATATATTTCCGTTAGTAAATAATTTAAATTTCCTCCAAATCTTCTCAAATTTCTTTAGCAATTGTTCATTTGCGCCCGAGCTTAAAACTATAAGGGGAAAAAACCCTTATAGTTTTAAGCAATTCCCCCCCCCCACACACACAAACACTAATGCGTTTAGATATAACCGGTTATTTCAAACGATTCTGTTTAATTTCGAAGTGTTTGATGCATTTAAAATTAATCATTGTTAAGTAATAGATTTTTCGTGGGGGGGTAGGGTTCAGAACTACATTTGAATAAAAATATACCAGATTAATTGAAAATATAAATTTCTAATCTGAAATCGTTACCCAAACTCAAGCTTAAAATTCACGTTTCAAGCAAACGGTTTGCAAACATTTTACATTATGATTAGACTGTTAGTTCTCAAATATACACATCAAAATGTCCACGCATACGAAGTCGCGGGGAAAAGCTAGTAAATAAATAATAATTAAAAAAAAACGATTAACTAACGGATTGCATTTAGTATACAACTTTTGTAAATAATACTTGATTGGAATCTGTTTATTTTAACGTGCCCCTTGAGTTTGTTAGGAATGTAATAAATACTACAAGATGCAAAGTACTTCTTATAACAACACCATTTCTGATTTTTTTCCCTAATGTTTTGGCTTGCTCAACTGCATACCTGTCACTTTAGCAATTTGACAATGTGAAAGGGTACATTAAAGTAGATTTAAATCCAATATTTTACATCAGAAGGACATAAGCATTACTAAAAAATATCTGCAAATTTTGGCAATCATATTCTTATGCTTGTTTAACATTAAAAATGCAATTCAACACAATGCTTTTTGCAATTTATTTCACTATAGTTTTTTTAAAGTTTTTTTTACAGCATAACAATAAGATAATTATTAAATTCGTATCATTTACATTAAAAATTGGGTACTTACATATTAGACCGTCGACGGCAACAGTTTAGTAACTCATTGGCGATGGATGGATGGCAATGAAACCAACAAAATGGAGGACGACAGTTAAGTTGTGAACTATTTTTTAAATAAAGGCAGTTTTTTGCTATTATTGGCCATTTAGCAACTCGTTGGTGATGAATTAAAATATTTTGATAAAGAACAAGGGTCTAATACATAAGTACCAAATATTATATCTGCAGATCTTGCCAGGTTAAAAGCATATTTTTACAATTTTTAATTTTTTTAATTTTGTTTTTTAATTTTACAATTTTACAATTTTTAAATTTTTTATATCCAGCATCTTAAGAAGTTTTAAGAGTTCATAAGCTAATTAATATTAGGTTTTAGGAGTTCATACACCATAATAATAATAATGATTCAAAAACTGCATTAAAAGTTTTGGATAAACAACATTCTTGTCATCTGGTGTGTACATATTTTGCTTGAAATTTCCACAAATTCAGCAGCAATATAGAAAAAAAAATGTTAAGTTACTGGTTTGATACTTGAAATCTTTAATTATTTAAATCTTAACATAAAAGATTAAATATTGATACTTTTCCATTTGCCGGACGACAGTCAAAAATTGGCCAAAGTAATTTAGCAGAATTCAGTACTATTTGGTGATTTTTTGCTTTAAAATCATTGTAAGAAATTTGGCGGATTTTTGCTGCCACCCAACTAACAAAAAAGTACCTAAAAATTTTAAGAGCATATAACCTAAAATTTTTTATTTTTTTAGTCTCCACTAATAAATACTTCCTTAATATTTTATACAACACATGAAAATATCTTTTTTATAAAAACAGATAACACTTCAATAATTTTCATAGAGCAAGATACAAAGTGAGCTTAGTGAAATGCCAACTCACAAAAAGATAAGCATATCCTTAAAAATACTTTTTCAGTGTTTTTATTATTATTGTTATCAGGAAAATTTTTTAGACTTATGCGGATCTTTATATCCATATTTAAAAAAATAATAATAATAAAGCTAAACTAAATATGTAAAAGTAGTATTAGGATATATATAGATTTTGAACCTTGATGATATGAGAATACAGTTTACGGAAAGGACATCCGGATTCTAGATATGGCAAAGTTCACCAAATGACAAAAGCGAAAATCAGTAAGTTGTCAATGTAAAAAGAAATGTTAAATAGACACACTTTAAAAACTATAACTTAGTAGCAAGTGTGATAAAGACTCATTCAATGAGTCTAAGATCAAAAAGGGGCATTAAAAAGATATATAATATGGAAACAGGCATATTAAAAATGTGACACAAAATTATGGAGGGGAGGAATTGTAATAACTTTAAAAGACGGTAAATCACTGTACTTGCATTATGAAACTGCTAATATTGATACTACAAAATAAATTTGCAGCTGAAAATAGACAATTAAATTGCACAATAACTTTAAAATTAGAACAAGTGCAGGCAAATGATGTGCAGTTATATATCCAATATCAATAAATAAATATTTAATTCTAGAAACAATTAAAAACTATTTACTAAAAATGGTATGGTTACAGAAATGCAGACATTTCTGTGGAAAAGTTATTTTTTATATATATATAAAAAAAATCTATCAAAGAATTTTAATTTAATTTACAGTATTCTAATATATACACTGAAGTCAGCATTTAGTACAATGTTAAATCAAATTTTGATTATATACAACAGAAGTTCATAAAATCAACTACTATAAATTAGGGTGCCATTTAAAAGTGGGAAAAAAATTCCCCGTAATCAAGATATGAGAAAATGTGCAAATAGCACTTATGATAGTTGTAATGCAATATGATTTTAAGGAGTGGAAAACAAAGGAAGGTAGTATGAGTTTAACACAATTTGAAATAATAGCATATTAAAAGAAGGTATATATTTACATACAAAAAGAATTCTCTTTATTTATAATCTAGAATTTAGGAAGGCAAAATTTACATATTAGGAGAAGGCAGATGCATTACATTACCTCCCATGTTTTTCAATTGTATGTTGCACAAAATTACAGTTCAGGTGAAATGAAGCATTTTTCTTATCATGATACAAATCATTTTAAACCATTTAACTAAAAAAAAAAAGTTTGCAATTTTTATTTTTTTAAATCATTTTTGCCATTTCAACATTGATTTCTGTAAAATTTTCAGCCATCACTTTCATAAAGAAAATTATTACGAAATAAGGTATAACATTTCTGCATAGTCTACCATACTTCTTTTATCTATTTCATTATTAACGAACATATATTAAATTTTTTATATATATATATACCATTAAATGCATAAAGGATGAAAAAGATGCAAGAAGTTTTAATATTCATAAAAATTTAGCGTACTTCACCATTACCCAGGAGAAAGCAAAATATTATTACCAAATAAAATCCCACCAAATTTCTAATAGCAATTTAAAGTGAAAAGTTACCAAATACAGTAGAATTCCACCAAATTTCTTAAATGATTTTTCGCTAGCACTCGACTAATAGGAAAGTGCCAAATTGAGTTTTAAATTATTGTGCCTGAATTAAAATGGTCAAAAATCACCTTATTTTTGGGCATTAAATTTGATGTCATCTACTGTTTTCCTTCTAAATAAGCAGTCCAACATTGATTAGGACTTTTGAAATGGCATGAAATCTGATACACTTTCTTTTATTCGCATTACTACTAAATGCCTGTTTTGTCTTATTACTTAGGCTTATAATCTTACAAAGTGAGAAATACACTACAAACGGATTTTCCAGAACTTCTCTAATATATTCAACAAAACCAGAATCAACTTTTTTTTTCTTAATCTAATTCATTTTAAATATGGATTTTGAGCAACTCATTGCTTGAAATAAATTCTTTAATATATTTAGAATAAGCTTGCAAATTATTAAATTATAAATAACTAATTCAATAAAAAGTATAGTAAATTAAACGGCAAAATATCGCTTCAACAACCCCGCTAGCCAAATGAAAAGAGTTGGGTCTCACGATTAACAATTCAAATGGTATTGTTTCGTGTTTGGAAGCAATGATTATGGTTTTTTACCCTTGTAAACTTTAAAAAATGGCATTTTTGAAGCAGAAAAAATAATTAAAAAACATTGAACTCCATGAATTTTCCTGGATTTTATGATAATTTTTATATTTTCCTAGTTTTTCTCAATGATGTGGCAACACTATAATCTGATGAAACTGTACAAATAATTTTGATTAAAAGTTTTTAAAAAAATCTTTATGATAATTTAGATTAACATACTATTACATAGCTCAACTTTACACAGGCTGAGATCAAAAACAGAATTAAAATTCCTAAATAATTAATCATTCCAAGCATTAATACAGAAAAGTAAAATAAGGATTAATCTATATTAATAAAAATGGACCGCGAAATGCGTTGCTAAGAGCAAAACTAGAGAACAGCTCGACCGATTCGGCTAATTTTTAAAATATTTTCGTTAAGACACGAGGCTGGTTCTAATGGAGAAAAAAAAAAAAAAAATGAAAAAACTGCAAGGAAAATAGATAAAATGACACTTTTCTTACTTTCAGGCCAAAAATCTTCATTTCCTCCCCTTCACACCAAATGAGTAAGATAACAGGAAGTAATGATTTGTTGAGAAAAAAAATATGCAAAGTCAGTTGACTTTCATTTATACATAGCAGGAAGTTTAAAAAAGAAAGAAAATACTTGCTTTTATGCAGCTGATTATGCTGATTAAAAACATTCATCTCAATCTGATGTGAATATTATTTTGTTCGTTTTTCATTTTTTTAAAGTCCCTATTGATTGTGTTCTGATATAAAGTTTTTTTGCTGTTCTTAAAGATAAAAATTCTTTTTATATATAAATGTAGCATTAAGAGCTCTTAATGTGTTTATTTTATTCTTGAATTAATTTATGTATTAAAAGATTCTTTTTATTTTCTTAGTGTTTAGCATGTATGAATATTTAATCTATATCTGCCCAAAATAAAGTCTAGGCAGGGAAGGAAAAAAAAGAATAAAAGGGAAAAAAGGGTTTGTAGAAAGAAAAAAAAAAGCATAGAAAAAAAAGGGGTTGCAGGGGAAAAGAAAAGAAGATTCCTCTGTGATGACTCCTCATTATTTCCTCTGTGCGCAGCATTTTCCAAGCTGTTATTAAACTTTCGCATCTCTTGAAAATCAATTGTGTCTTTATTTGTTTAGTATGTTTGCATTTATGAAAATTTAAATCTCTATTATTCTATAAAAATGTAGAATTTTAGACCTTTCTCTCCACCTCCATCATTTAAGTAAAATATCAATTCCGGAACAATCATTGCACGGATAGAAAGAGAAAGATGAGTAGTACAATGAACAGAACATCTGAAGAAAATAATACTATAAATGAATTATAAGACTATCAAAATTTTGTTTGGTTTAAAAACATTTTCGTGAAAAATCTATTATGAGACACAACTACATAAAATATTAATTGAAAATTTAGCAAGCGTTAATACTGGCAAACCGACTGGTTGCCAAAGGCAGCTAGTTTAATAATAGAATAAATGAATCTATTTTTTAAATGCATTAGAAATTATAAACACTGAAGCATTATTTTGTGAAAGAAAATTAAATTAGATGAATGATGAAATGTAATTCTAAAAAAGCAAAAAAATGTAGAAATATTTCAAATTAGGGAATAGATATGAACAATGGTTAAATGATGAGTATCCAATCAAACTCTTCAGACAAAACATTAACACAATGGCACATGATGCATTTCATGTATAAATATTATGAAAGAATTGCAATAGATTAAGAATAAAACAGGAATTCAAGAGAGTAATTTTTTAAATATTACAGTTCATCATTCAGTATTTTGATTGTATTTCCATTTAAAAGTGTGGTACTTTACTGTTCTCCGAGCGGCCGCGAAAGATCGCCAAATAATGTAAAATTCCATCAAGTCTGTTTGGCAATTTTTCGCTGCCACTCAGCTAATGGAAAAGCAGCAAAAGTGTTACAGCCTACTTATTAAAAAAGTAGGATAAATTATTAATCTTTTTTTCATCTATTCAAATTCTATTATATCATTAATCACTTTTTCTCAGAATCTATCTAGAGATGTAGTAAAAATATAGATGCAATATAATAATTCTAATTGTTTCTATGGAGAAATGTAACAAAAATATGCACAGTGCAAAATATAAGTTATAGCATTTACTGCCCCACACAGTCAAACCTCACAAGTCCTTACTGCTTTGACAAATACTACTAGGAATTTAGGTACTTTTTCGTTATCTAGGCAGCAGTGAAAAGTCGCAATGAAATTTAATGGAATTCTACATCATTTGGCAATTTTTTACTTTAAAACCACTGAAAGAAATTTGGTGGAATTCTACAATATTTGACGATTTTTTGCTGCCACCCGGTTAATGGAAGAGTACTGTAATTTATCTTCTGTATATAGATGTAAAATTTCTCAAGTATTATTTGACCACACATAGCATATTCCAATTGTTTACATGCTTGCCATAGAAGAAAAGAACTGAAACAATGCTATATTTTTTATTATAAATCATTCAATTTCAATTAAAAATTTAAATGATCCAAAATGAAAATTTAGCACAAATGAAAACGTTGAAGAATCATTCATTCGAAAATTCTATTAGAATAAGAAAAAAATTGATGCATATATAATTTAAAGAATGAAGTTATTGAATTATAAAAGCAGTGCCAATTTCCATTCCTCAGAATGTGATTCTTAAGGCATGGTAACAGGAAGATGTAACCCCATAGTATGATATATCATTGATTTAATCAGGTCTCAAACACTAGATTACCTAAACACTAAAACGTTATTCTCTATTCGTTTACCACTGCAATATAGAATTCCATTTAAATGAGCTTTATTTTCACAGTTTAATGTAACTCATTAAGTTATAAATATATATTTGATGCAAAATTGATCTGAAGAAGATTGCAACTTTCACACATTTCTGATGAAAAATAATTATAACAATGGCCCAAAACAATCAAATGCATACAACTGCATCTTTTCTCAGTATTATCAATAACAAAATATCAATAAGTTTTATTCAAGCGTTCAGTTATTTTTTTATAAGATGAATTCTTTATGAGAGGAAAAAATGTCACAATACATAAGATTTTTACCACTTACTGTCTGACGCTAAGCACCAGCAATGATCATTATTTGTAAACAACACAAGAAAATTTAATCCTCATGTAAATATAGATATAAACATACCGGATATATGAATTCAGTTGCGAATTTTCCAATGCAAAACAATACGCATTATTAAATTGATGTGAAAAAGAAAACGCTCAGAATACTTACAGAAATAATATTACACTCAAATTAATAAATGAAAAGTTATTTTCCATGAATTTTAATACCGTTCAATTTGAAAAACAAATTCGTCCGAAAATGCTTAAGAAATTCGAATTTTGTCTACACATCTCAACTCTCACATTCACTTTTTTCTTTCAGACTTTTCAGATTTGCTTTCTTTTTATTCGTCTTTTTGTAAAATTCAAAAAAAGGCAAGAAATTTGAAAAAAAAACACCTATTTTTTAATTTAAAATCTAGATAAGACTTTAAATCTATATTTTAATGAAGGGATTTTGCAACAAATTAAACTTAGGATATTATGGCTTGCGCGTGATACATACTGCATATTGGACAGTTAAACTGATCTAAAAGTATTAATAGTGTTAAAAATTCATTACTTTTTCCATAATAATACATTAAATTAATTTTTATTTTCATATGTATATAAGTTTTTCATTTAATGCCCATTCTTTAAAGCAATTTTTTTTCTGCAAATAATGTCAGATTTCGAATGTGTATCTAAAGTATTCTTAGCAAACAAATTTCAATTTCTTTACCTAATTTATTTATAATCCTGGTCAATGATGTTTGGGTAAAATTATATTTAAAGACTACGATATGAGCTAATATGGATTTTTTTTTCTAACATGGCGTTTATAAACTGTAATTGTGATAAGTGACGTAATCGTAGTAACTTTTCGTGTTCAAATGCGGTAGACATTTAGCAAGTTTACTTAGGAATGTTTTGGCTAATCTGTATCGCTTTGGAAGCGGAAACCTCTTCCTGTATATCATCATGAGAAGCAAATTAAATAATTGAAAATGTTTCGTTGTATTCCACTTTTTCGAGGTTGTAACCGTCAAGTTGAATGCATCGACAAGAGGCACTGTAGTTTGGCAAATGTACCCGATGATGTTTTGCGTTATCCTCGTACTTTAGAAGAACTTCTGCTGGATTCCAATCACATCAGAGATCTGCCAAAGGTTAATTGTTTACAAATTTTTTTCGAGTTATACCTGTGATTTTTGGAAATACCATGAATCTTAAAAAATGTTCAGCCGACGCCCTCTGTGTTTACAATTTTTCGTGACTAAGCCTAAGGGTTGGGGATGCACTTTGACAAGACGTGACTGAAAACATCTTGGATCGTGATCGGGATTGATTATGGAATCGGTTTGAAACAGGATCTGTTTCTATATGCAAATTGTTTTTTTTTGTTTGTTTGTTTAAAACTTTTTATAATTGTGTATGGTTGTTATTAAATGTTTTACATTATTTTAATTTCTTATTTCTGTTTGTTGTTAAACTCGGTTTGCTAACGTGATGTGCTTGCTGCAACAAGTCCGAAATAATTTATTTTAAAAAAAATTAGTGAGATTTAAATTAAATTATATTTAGGACACGATAAACAATTTGCATATAATTTAATTTTTGCCTTGGTTGTGGAAATTTAGTCCCTGCATGAAGAAAATCAAGACTATGAAGAATTTTGCAAAATTCCTCCAAAACGCCTATTATTTAAATATATTTCATCAAATGTAATTTTTAAGCAATTAAAATTATAATAAATAATTTAATTTTCTATTTCTTTAATTTGTATTAAGTTTTTAGTGGATGGAGGACTTAAAAAATGAATTCTTTTATTATACAGAATTTTGTTAAAGTGACAGCTTACTAAACTTTTATATAATTTTGAAATAGCTTTTTTCTTTTCCTTATTAATTGTGTGCATCTGGAAAATAATCTATCATCGAATATTCCTATGAAAATATGTATAATTTTGTTTATCATGTGGTAAGGAAACAGAATGCTTCATAAGGTATGTTCTCTGTAATATTTTTTGTGTAAGCAGAAAATCTCTCAAAAAAAATATTTATTAGTACATTAAACTAACAATATATGAGCAGTCATATTATAAATATTTTAACTCTCAGTATTGTATTGAATTCAATTGTGACATATTATGGTAGAGATTAATTCACGTAAACTCTTATTAAATTGGAAAGATTCAAATGATATGTTTTGACAACATCATTGTTAAATATTTTATAGACTTTTAACCTAATGTAAAGGGAATTTTTTTTAATTAGCTGCTGTTTTAAAAAGTGGCTGGATAATCATGTTTAGTAACCTTGATATCAACCAATATAAATACATTTGTTTTCAATTTATAATTGTAAGTATAATAATATATAATAAGTATAATAATATAAATTTATAATTATTGTTAATATCAAACTGCTTATAAATGAGCAAATCAAGTATTGGAGAATTAAATTAAATAGTTAAAAATGTATTAATTATATATTTTTATGGTTTCTTGAACTTTTAATAAAGATTTCAGTTATTCTCTATTAGACATGAAAGCGTACGTCAATATCTTTCTCAAAACATTTAAATTTTCTGAAATAAAAGACCAGATTCTTGTTAACTTTGAAATTTCTATACAGAAAATTTGTAATTTAAAGCATTAAATGTTCCACCATGAATAATCTGAAAGTAATAAATTTTACTTTTGAATTTTAGAATTTAATTGTAATTAATACATTAATATCATTTCGGGACCCCCCCCCTTCTATTTATTGAAACTTAAAAAACTGAAAGTATTTATTGTTGAGTAATTGAATAATTTTTTACAATTTGTACTTTTTTCAGGCTGTTCAGGATAAATCTTTTATATTTTATACTTTTTCCATATGCTTTATTTAAAATTATAAATTTTGAAACTTCCCAATTGCGTATTAAATATTAATGAGAACAGGGAAAGGAAGGGGAATTAAATATTGGTACTTTGGCCGGCTGCTAACAAATTTCCAAATTTATGAAGCGTTTGTTTTGTTTTTTTACTTGTACCCGGTAAAGTATAAATATCAAAATATTTTGTGGCTTATTTCATTAAATTTAATTCTGTATCTTAAATGGCATGCATGTCTATTTTAGCATCCAGTAGAGCTAAAAGGGCAAAAGGAATAATTCTGTTATTTCTTATTTTCTGGGGTATTTTTCAAAAAGAAGGGGGGACTTACACATAGTAAAATTAAATAAATCTTGTAGTTAAAAACAAATTTAAATCATGTACTTTAGATTTTCTTCATTTGTTTATATGTAAATTTTATCTTGTTACATTTATACTTTTTTTAAATACATATAAAAGATGTCATAAATAATGTTATATATAACCTGTAAATGATATAATTAAAGATGAAGCATATTTATAGTGCAATAGCAAAAAAATAAAAAATTCTGATATCAAACCAATTCAAATTTCGAGTTTTTTAAAAAATTTACCATTACGGCTCAGCTTTACTGTACGGTCACCCTTGGCGACTTTTTCAAAAGTTGGCGATAAATAATTTTTTTTGGCAACCTTGGCGATAAATAATTTTTTTGGCAACCTGCCGAAAACTGGAATTTCCCCAGAAATTGAGTTTCCCCATTTCGAACTTCGGTGATATATGAAGTTGATTTTGTCTTAGCTCCCACGTTCTTTGAATTTTATTGTGATGGCTGCATGGGGAGAATGATGTTATTTGGTATGATGAGCATGTGAAAAGGATTGTTCTAATTTTTTGATGCTAATATGCCTTACATTTCTTATTTCCTAACATAACCCATAAAAGCTTTGCACTTTTATTTTGTTACAATCCAGAAGTTCGTTATTCCTCTCCGAAACTTTTCAGCCATTTTCTATGCTCTGTTTTCATTGGTTCTCGCTTCGAAGTCGCCAGAATGGCGACTTTTGGCGGGATTTTGAAAAAGTCGCCAAGGGTGACCGTACAGTATTCTACCATTATTACTTCTCATTTAGGTTTTGCTTTTATTATTTATTTTTGCTCTAAATGTTACAGTTCTTAAAACTTCTTGAAGACTTTTGAAATTAGATAATTGTTTGAAGTTATACTCTCTTGAAATATTTACTTTATCAACGTATGAATAAGTAAATGAATTCAGTTTATTCATTGTTACTTTAATATTTGAATTGTTTTGGCTTTTGACATTTCAACTTCTCCATAGGTTTAATTGTTGTAACTTCGACTGTCTCATGATAAGCTGCTATACCATGTGGTAATCAGGTGCTTAAAAAAATGTGTTCAGCTCTTCCTTCCTTCCCCCTTTTTCTAAAAAGTCTTTTTTTAAACATACTGCAATAACTGATGTGGAAGAAAAATTTTGGAAATTTGATTGCTCATAACAGCATTATTACTAGCAGAAATTTCTTAAAATATGCATAATTTTAAAAACAACTTAAACAAGAATGTGACTTAATGGATTTGTTTCCTTTTTAAATTATAGTTAAATAACCATAATTAATCACACCTTGTTGAAATTGAGAAAATATTGCTTTTTTTTAATGTAGCTAATGGGCAAGATTAAGCTCACAGTAGCATTTTCTTATTTATAGAATTCAACAAATGATAGTAATTGCATGTTTAGGGGGCTGTGAAGGGGTTCCTGAGTTGTTAAAATGTAAAAAATATTTGAAATTGTATAAAAAATTGACCAGTTGCCCCGTAAAATGATATAAAAATTTGCTATTATATGAACAAAACTTTAGTTACATAATCACCAATTTCCATTATAACAAAAGGTGGAGTGTCATTTCTGAAGAAGTATAAGAAAACTGTCACCTATTTATCTGATTTAAATAAAAGAATACTAGAAAATAGTAATATTTAAAGTATTAAAAAGAAAGAGGATTACTTATATTAGCTGATAGCAAGACAATGAAACTAAGCGGTTTTGAGAGTGGTGAGGCCAAAA
Source organism: Argiope argentata (assembly GCA_026289955.1). NCBI lineage: Eukaryota > Metazoa > Arthropoda > Arachnida > Araneae > Araneidae > Argiope > Argiope argentata. The sequence goes on along the minus strand of JAOUZG010038029.1, from coordinate 2,689,233 downwards.
TTTCACATTTTAATAATAGGGGTATAAAATACACAAACAAAATTTCCACCCTGGTTATATTAGACCTCCTCTTAAATATCCAGTTAGCTATGATCTTATGGTTGGCAGAAATCCATTGGCAGAAAGAATTGATGTGTGTAATTAGAATATAAATGTTCATAAATGAAATACCTGTTCCTTAACTTCTACTTTCGGCATGTGATCTTTTCCCAAATGATGAAGAATATATTCACCAGGAATCAACTATTTGTCACTTTGCCATTATATGTAAAAATTAACATCAAGATAATATTTTAATCCAATTGAAAATCATTGGAACATACTAAAGAAACTTTTTATAGCAATAAAACAGTCGTATAATCATGGTATCATTAGAAGATTTATTACTAAAAATATTAGTCAACCTTTTAGAATGTTTAAAGGTTGTAAATGATGCTAAATTTTACTCAAATAAGTATTTATGGTCATAAATGAGATTTTTTGTATTTGTAATTATTAGTAAATATCTTAAATTTTACTGATGTTTTTACTCTTAAATTTTAATCTTGCATATTGATACAGTTTTTAGATAATAAAATCAATAATTCTTTGTTAATTTTATCATTGATAAGTTATTTCTGCTTTTCTAGTTTTGAGTTATTATTGTCCTTTTCCTTTAGTATATTTTATGCCAATAATTATTGACAAGGCCATTGTGTGGCATCTAACCATTAATTATATTTAATAAAACAGAAATTGACCATAAAATCTTTTTTTAGAATAATTTTATGTGTTTGCTTTTCAGCATTGGATTTCCCAATTGCTTTTGCTTATAATTTATGTCGAAAGATATAATTTTTAAAGCTTTTGTCTTTCGTTATTCATAGTTTTTACTCAAAGATCTGTTGGAAATATTTTGAAGCTGTATCTTAATTATTTTAAAGGTTGTTGAGAGAGTTAATTTGATAAAAGTTCTTCTGTATATGGTAAATGCATATTTGTTTAAAAAATTTTAATTTAAAATTATATTTCCTAAAGTAGCTAAAATTTAATTAAGTAAACAAAATTTATATAGTAAAATGAAAGTTTCTGATATAACATTTTGAAATTTGAATCGTATTTACTATGCCACCATTTGTTTTATTATTTGAAGGTGGTAACTTTACAGATTAAACAGGGAGCTAAAGAAAGGGGAGGAATGGAAATCAGGACAGTTTTTAAAATTAAATTCTTGGAGTGTTAAGTTAAAAATTTCCAAAATGAGAAAACTTAAAAACATTTGGCAAATTCAGTTATATATTTTATAGGCAATTATTTTAAAATCATAAAATAGAAAATTGACAAAAGATAACTTTTCCATAAAGTGACTTATCTTGAAATAGTACCTATCTCTTGAAATAATACGGAAATAGGTGTTCTTAATTTTGATTGTTTAATTAAAAGTTTCAGTTAATATTTTTGCATTTAGAATTTTTTTTGTGTGGATAAATTGGAATGATTTACATAGTTAAAACAATTACATATTTTTAATCTGATTTTTTTTGTAAACTTTTGGTTTCATGAAGAAAAAAAAAATCCTCTAATAATCATATTACATATTTTTTTTTTAAAAAATGACATTAAATTATTTGACCATGTGTTTAGATATTGCATAGTTTTATGTATATAATATATTGATGGTAATCTTCATAGCCAATGAATAATTTAATTCTCTCCACTGCAGGGTCTATTTCGTCTTGTAAAGTTGCGACGTTTGAGTTTGAGTGACAATGAAATTGGATTATTGCCATCAGATATTGCAAGTTTGGTGAATCTGGTTGAATTAGATATTAGTAAAAATGGTAAATATGTACTTCTAATGTTTAGAATGATTATTGATTTGTTGCATACTGTTGGAAAATTGAGGAGTGGGGCACCTTGTAGTCTAGCAATTCTTTTTTCTTTTCTTTTGAACTATTTAAAAGACTACCAAATCTTTTATACTTTTATCACAGTATAAAGCATTCCATCTTTGATATATGTATGTGAAAAATGGTGTTTAAATCAAAACTAAGTCTGTCCAATATTCTTGCATTGCTTTATGGTAATTGCAAAATGTATTTGTCTTTATTTACTACGCTATAACTTTTATTTATATTTTGTATATTGATTAACCTTTGATATATGATAAAAAATTTTTTTATCTTTGTTGTCGAAATAATTACAGATTTTCTTATTCTATTTTTAGATATTTCAGATATACCTGAAAATATTAAGTTTTTAAAGTGTCTACAGACTCTTGATATCAGTAGTAATCCACTAGCAAAGTAAGTCATTTTCTGTATAAGAATTGGAATTTATTTTGTAAAAAACTCCATCTAAATGTATGTGAATTTTTTTTCCTGGGTTGTAAATAATTTAATTTTTAATTTTTGAATATTTATTTGTGTATTCTGTACACAAGTAAATTTGAGGGGGAAAAAAACATTAGTGTGATATAAAGATTTTTTTCTCCCCATTTTTATGTGATGCATGAAAATTTGTTTGGAATCTTTTTTATGCACACTTCTTTCATTTTTAATATGTTAACTAGATTTTCAGAATTAAAAACTATTTGATTCAAAATCAAGTTCCATTCCTTCCTCCCCTCTCCCACCTCTCTTTTGAGACTGTGGTGGCCGATGGTAAGGGCTTGGCTTCAGATCCGAAGGGTTTCAAGATCAAAACAATGTTTCCACTGAAGAACTGTTATATAATCAGGTCTGGTACATGTTAAGTACATCTGGGCTGAATGTCCTCCTGCTAGTGTGGTATAGAAGTTTGAATATGGGATGTTGGATCGTGTGTCATCCTCATCCTCTGACAGCAGTTAAAAGTTATTAGGTCTCCCCCAAAATAGCCCTAGTTTTATTTTAAAATGGAATGCTAATATAACTAAACTAAATCAAACTCCACCTCTTTTTTTGAAAAGAAGCTTTAAAAACGTAAATAGAACAACTCTTGTTTGAATCTGCTCGCATAATATTTCTCATAGAACACCTTCTGTATATTTTTAGAAGAAAAAGACAATTTTATGTTATAATTTTAGTTTAATTCTAATTTTAGTTTATTTAATTATTGAATTATTTTCTAATCTTTTAAATTCTTTGATTGCTGGATTGCATAGACTCTTGTTTCCCATGTTGAATTCAATAAATACCCAACTTAAAATGGCCATTTAAGCAAATCCCCTATTTAAACCATTGTAATTTTAAAATATTTTCTTATGGCCCCTGCTTTCTGCATTTCTCTTTGTACCGAGTCTTCCATTGAGCATGATTATGGAAAAGGAATCAATAATAAATAAAAATTGAACTCCTTTTACAACATCATTGATTTTTGTAAGCACTTAGGATAAAAACTAATAATTTAAAATTTTGGAAATGTAAAAGACAGGATTAAATATTTGATTATTTAAAGAGAGGACCATTAAAAACAATTTGATTCATTGATAAAGAACTTTTTGTGCAACATTTTAACACAATTATTTTTTTAAAAAATTGTAAATTAAAGTATTTAACAGTATTTTTCTGCAAATGCAGTTTTATATCTCTGATCAGAAAAATGATTGTAATATTTTTTAGCATCAGAGTTCCCCCCCCCATTGGTAATTTTTCTCATTTAACTCATATCATAACTTAAGAAACTTAGAGATGACATTTTCCAATATCACCAATAAGGAATTATATCAAAGCTATTCTATTTTAAATTATACTGTAATGATAATGACAAAGCATTCTAAATGATTAGCTACAAATGCTTAGCTATATTCAAGCTATATTATTAGTAATTAAAGCTCATATTGTTGTTTGGAAACTTCTCTCCATTCACAAAAAATGCTTTATGCCTTATTTCATTCATTCTGACTGGATCTACTTATAAATAATTCAACACCTTTACTTACTGTTTCTTTTATTGATTCATTTGCTGGTTGAGTTAATCTTTTTTCAAATAATATTAAATAATATTAAACAATACAATTGAAATACATGTTTTAAGTAATATTTGTTGAAATGTAAAACATTTGTTTTTATTTAAAAGAGAAATCATGTGATCATGCTTATAATGTTGGCAAATCTTAAATAGCATACAATTTTGGTAGCCACATTTTGCCTATTAAGCAAATTATCTTCATAAATCTCCCCAAGAAAGTAGTGAATGGCACGCTACTGAAGATTTAAAAAGTAATTATAGAAAATTTGGAAATTTTGACCTTAGTAAAAATTGTAATTGATTTTTTTAGAACATAAATAATAATCAACATTGACATCCTCCGAATTTCTAACAAAATTCCTCCTCTCAGATTAAATTATGGCTTTTTTCCTCAATATTCAATTCTAAAATAAATTTGTCTGTACCCTACAGATAAATAAAACGGATTTTGCAAAAAATCAAAGGATTTAAATTGTTTAGCATAGGGTACAGTGCTATCCTTTCAAGTTATCTTCAGAAACATTCTGAATGTACAAAGTAGAAAATTCTTAGCTGGAAATTATTAAGTATGTAAAAGTATGTTGTAAAAATAAATCTTCATTGTGCATCCTAGATACTGGCTGGATTTTTTCCATCATATTATGATATTTTATTATAAAACATTATCTAAAAATGACAAATACTAAAGACATAATTGTACTTCCAGCTTGAAATACTATGAACCTAAAAAAGAATGTTTTTATTTTCTCCCTTTCTCTTCCTCTCTATCTAAAATACTATAGTACTATACGACTATATTCTTTGTCTTGCGACAATCTGATTTCCGTTATATCCAGCTTGGCTTTTTATTTTATTAAATGAGGAAGGCAAATCATTTATTAAAGACCTTTTCAGAATTTAAGAGCTCTTATCTTATGTTTACATTTTCATATCTGTGTAGTTATTTATTATCGAAAAATAAAAATAGTTTGAGATAGTATCTTAAGTCTAAAAATAATGTTTTTATTATATTTCCTACATTTAAGTTGGGCATTACAGAATTTATGTTAATATGTCAATAGTTTATATCCATTAATTTTCTTTTTCTATAATAATTTCTTGAAACATGCAATGCAATGTTTGAATTTCTTCTTTATAACGTTATTATGGGCCGTCATTGTATCTTTGATTCACCAAGCCGCTTTCACATTCTACATGGCTTGAGATAAATGGAGGGCTTGCTATTCAATAAAAAGTGAAAAAATACATAGTATTACAGTGAGTTTGAGATAAAAGCTTTATCTTCTAGTATTGGTGGGCAAAGAATTGAATTCATATAATTCCGATCCACCCAGTTTTTTTGTTATTTGGCCAGTCCTTCCTGCAGAGTATCCTAGATATTCAAGTGTGTACTGTATTTTTTAAAAAGAGAGAGAGAGAGACTTTGTATGCTTTACATCATACTTTTCTCATAATATTCTACTCCTTTATAAATTCAAAATTTAACCTTTTTCTGTATTGCAGACTCCATATGTTGATTAAAAAATTTGATTAGCCTTTTAAGAATAACTGCATTTAAATTTTTCACTTTCATATTTCTAAAAATAAAAGTCAATTCCTAAAATTCTAAATTCTGAATATTAAATTTTTCTTATTTCAACAGAAAATAAATTTGAATTTAAAAAGAACTAAAATAAGTAATTAAGAATTATAATTATATTTTTGGTAAGGATAAATATGATGTAAGTGAAGTCAGAATTGAAACTCAAATAATATGTTGTTCATCTTTGGCATACCAGTTAATTGGACCTTGTCTTCTCTTTTTAAAGAGTTAGATTAATTATTGCAAACAATATAAAATAGAAAGTAGCATTAATTTCCTGTAATTTTAGCTTGTAAATGTGATAATAGTAATATGAACTAGATTATGCATAGATATCAGCAAGTTAAATGAATTAGTTAAAATAATATTGATTCAATATTATTGGTCTAATATTATTTTTATTAATCTTGCATATTTTTTCTTACATAAAAAAAGTCATATATACACTGAAGAGACAGAAAAACTAGTATAGCAAATTGTATGCAAATAATGGAAGTGTTCAACCAATCAGCATAATGTGATGCTGTTCACAGTGCATTTATAAACGACAGGTGTCTGAGGAGACATTCATCCTGCCATTATACATCGATTCTTGCTGCTTTCAATTTATTGAGAGATTATAAAGAAAGAATTGAATTATTGCTGAGATTATTAAGATTTAAGTGATATTTTAATGAGAACTAATTGTAGGTGCACAACAGAAGCAATAACTTCTGAAGTAAAGATGAAATTTGGATTTTCATGCATGGCCATTTTAAGGGTGTACCGTGAATTCTAGATTTCCGATAGAACTTCAGATATCTGATAATGGTACTGCTTGAAAAAGGCCTTGATTGGACAGGATCATAGTGAAAAGAATATTTATATTAAATAGATGTTTAACACTTCCTCAGGTTGCTGCAGATTTTAACGCAGGTTCGTCAACTAGCGTCAGTGTGTGCGCTTTGCAACATAGCCTAATTAATATAGGCTTTCGCACCGAAAATGAATATTGTATAACCATTAATGACTCAGTGGCACAAAACTCTGAACCTTATCTGTTCTTGCAAACACCGTCATTGGTGTTTTAATGATTGGAAAAACTTCTGATCTCGGTCACGTTTCCAAGTGTATCGGGTGAGTGGTTGTATACATGTGTGGAGAAAACCCAGTAAATCCATGGATCCTTTGTGCCTACAAAGAACTGTTTGAACTGGTCGAGGCTCTATAAGGGTAAAGAGGTGTACAGTTAGCATGAAATGGTGCTGTTGATGTATGTAGACTCGACCCTGACAGGTCAGCAGTACTTTAATATCTTTTCTAACCCTCAGCATGTATTCATGTCCTGTGTGCATTCTAACAAATGTGAACAATTCCATCAAGATAATATGCCACCCCACAAGTCTACACTAGCTGAGTGGCTTGAGAAGTCTTCCAAATTTCTTTCCCTCTCTTGACCACCTAATTCTGACATGAATATTATCAACCATATCTGGAATGTCTTGCAGTGTTCTGTCTTTAGGAGAACTCCACCACTTCACCGTCCCATGGCTTTGTGGACTGTCCTGCAAGAATCATAGTATGAATTGTCCACAGAATATCTTCACAAATTAGTTGAATTCATGCCATGCCATGCTGTGGCACTTCTACATTCTCATGGAGGTTGTACATGATATTATATTGGTGCACCAGTTTTTCTGGCACTTCAGTGTACATTTCTTGTGTGAAGTTTCTAAGACTGTTTATGTTCCATACATTATGTAAAGCATAAAAGAAAAAAAATTATTATGTTTGTTCTATATAATTTTAGAACAAAAAAAAATAAACGAGTGCTCATGTTTTTCAAATATTTATCAATGCTTTTATTTTTTTTTTCATTGATATACAAATAAAATTCTTAGGTGCAGCAATAATTTTTGTAGGGGGTAAAAATATCACTATTTATAATAAATGTATTATGTCTATATAAAAATTTTATTCCTCTCAGCTAGAGTAATCATAAATGGATTTTGGTGAATTCAATTAAAATACTGATATTTATATAGTTGAACTAATGATGCTCACCATCAGACCTCTGTTTATTTCAGTATGTGGCATACTGATTTTCGGTAACTTCTTATATATATATTTTTTAAAAAAAATTCAATTGCATATTTATCTAAACTTAAATTCATATGTGAATAATAACTGAACAAAATTAACATTTGGATTAACATTGGAAAGTTTCTGAATGCTGTTAAGAAACTTTTTTAAATGCATAATTAAAAAAATAATAAAATTTTAAATTTGTTTAAAACTTTGAAAACTAAACTCAAATGACTTAAAGGAAGTAATATGACAATTAAGAATGCTCATGAAGTCTTTGAATGAACCATGTTTTAAAAATGATACATACATACTAGCAGTTCCGTACCGGGCATTGCTCGGATAATGGAATTAGCCGAGGATAACAGTGCTTTGTGCACTTAGTCAACGAAAATCCCCTATAATAATTACTTATTACCTATAATTTTTTCTAATTTTGTTAGGTTCCCTGCATCCCTGGACTCCTTATATATATGCCCTTGTCCTTAACAATTTTTTTTTAAGTATTGATTTTCTTTGTAAATGCAGGTCATCCACATTTTATTGTTATACCTACATTTAAGCAAGAAATTCTTTGTATACATCATTTTTGGGGGGTTTTTTTTTCTGATGCTAAATTTAATTAGCTACTTGATGATCTGACTCTGGAGCTACGTAAAATTGGCTGTGTGAAAAACAGTCCCCTCTTAAAGTGATTCCTGCTACTTTTAATGTCTGTCCTTGTGACTTATTAACGGTTATTGCGAAGCAAACTTTTGTAGGAAATTGCACACTTCTAAATTCAAAAGGATAGTCAGACGAAATTAGTGGAATGTGGGGTATTAAAACCAATTCAGTATTAGAAATTCGATTTTTTTTAATTGTATTGCAGCATACTGCATTGCATTGTCTTTCATGAAACCTATTTTCTTTATTTTCCCAACTAAGCCACCTATTTTACAGGGCCATTCAAGAAATAGACCTGTCAAAATGGACATTTTTTTAAAAATCGATATTAAATTTTTATGTTGATATTTCGTAAAATAAATTATACATCCGTGGTCTACGATAGAAAGTCCATCCAATTCCACTGCGATATTGAGTATAAGTTGAACGGACGTGTAATGATGGTAATTTAAAAAACGCGGTTTAACGGGACGCATAAGCGATTGCTTCTCCGGAAGGCCGTGTTTCACTCGGAAAGTAGCATTACAGGTTTAAATGTAACAGAAATTAAGGGGTTTTAATTAATTTCTCCCAAACTAATTGATATTTTGAAAAATAAACTATCCTATCTTTTAAGTTGGATCAAACTGCAAGTGGTGTGTAAATTTTATTGAAATCGGTTAAGTAGTTTAGGAGTCCATCGCGGACAAACAACGTGCCCCCTAATTTTTATATATATATATATATAATTTTGTTTTGCATTACAGAATTAATCGGTTTCATAATTTTGTGGAATCAGCAAGTATAAATTAACTATAAAAGAATTGATCAAATTAAAATGATTATATAAAATTTAGTTACCTTGATATTTTGAATGGTTTTTTATATGATTTATAACTTTATATACAGTTTACTATGAATATTTAGTTGTTTAAAGTAAGATATACTTTAATATTGTTCCCAAAAATAAAACAATGTATCCTAAAATTTTCAAATTTAACTGTTTTTTAAAAAAAGATAACATTTGTATATTTCATTGAAATTAGTTTTGTGCATTTATTACCTTAAAAATTTTGTTTAAAAAATTTCTGTTATTTTAACTATAAAACATTAGAGAAATGTGATTAGGAAAAAAAAATTAAGATGCTTGTAATTGCTAAATGATTTTTAAATTTAAAAATTCTAATTGATTTGGTAAAATTCTTCATTGATTTTGAAATAGCACTCTATGTATTCAAGATAAGACCATTTTATATCTAAAGCAATCAAAGGCTTATGAAATGGAGGAACAGACTAACAAAATATGTAACTTTTTAAAAAAAAAACTAATACAGAATTGGAAGAGATTGGAATTTTTATTAACACTTGTTATTTTTCATAGAGAGAAATCAGAAATCTTTGAAATTATTATTATTTTCATAGGTTGCCTGCTGGTTTTGTGCAGCTTAAAAATCTGACAGTGTTAGGTTTGAATGACATTTCATTGACTAGATTACCAAATGATTTTGGAAAGTAAGGTGCAGCTTTATTAATATTTGAAATTATTTATCTAGATTATCAAAGTATTAATTTTTTTATTTTTTCCCACAGTCTGACAAATCTTCAATCTTTAGAGCTTCGAGAGAACAGTATAAGAACATTGCCACCTTCTTTTGCAAATTTATCTAAATTAGAAAGGTTGGATTTAGGAAGCAATGAAATTTCAGAGCTTGTAAGTGATTTAAATTTTTAAAAATAGCATTTCTGTCTAATTTTCTGCTAGCTTATTCTTAATGAAACCATTACTATTTATTACAGTTGCAAATTATTTTTATTTTATTCTTTAGCCTTCCCTTATTGGCCAGTTATCAAGTCTGCAAGAGCTGTGGCTTGACTGTAATGAACTTTTTACCTTACCAACAGTATGTGCTTGTTATAATTTATTTTTGTCATTACATAAGTGATAGCATTATTTTTGTATTTTCTGCAAAACATATTTTATGGCTTTTTTCTGCCTCAAATATTATCTAATAGTATTAAAAGTTTTGCAATCAGCTGTTTTTATATATTAATAACTAAATCTTACCAAATATATAATTTAAAACGAAGTATTCCATCAATATCTAATATTACAAGTGCAACTATTTTCATGTTTTAAATAAATTATCATTAGTTGGTTCTTCCTTTAAAATTTAATATCACTTTTTTTTTTTTTTTTTTTTTTTTTTTTGAAATTTCTTTAAACAAGAGTTCAAAAGAAAAAAAGATAATTTACCACCACCAAAAAAACTTTTTACAAGAAATTTTTAATTAAGTAAGCAGGAACTCTTATGTTTAATAATGTTTTTATGTTGGTGTTATTTTATTTTTAAATCTAATTATATTTATAAAAAAAAAAGAATCCTGATATAACAAAATATTTCCTTCCTATGATATACAACAGCCAAGAATAAAATATTTTTTATTTCCTGTATTATTACTTAGTTTTGTGAAATTTGGTATTTGCATTATCTTTTCTTTAAATAAAGCTTCTTATTTTGATATTAAATTTAGAATGGTAATTGTGTCTTGTTTTGTTTTGCCAATTTATTACTTTTGTGTTGTTAGTAGATAGCTCATCCATGAGTCTTGCAAAACAATAATTGCATAAATTTGTATTAAAAAGAGTAAAAACAAATATAGTTTTTATAAAGTTCCATTTGCAGTTTAAAAATAGAAATTGCATGGTTAGAATTTTTTTGCTAAAATTTGCTTTAATTAATTTTAAAATGCGTGTTTTATGTGTTGATGATTGCCAAATCCTTCAGTTATCTTAGCTGCTCTTAAATACAAAATTAATGTATAATTTTAGCAGAGGTGCCAAAGATTTTGATCTTTTACGATTTAATTTATTTATTTAATATTTTTTAATCAGGAAATTGAAAATCTCAAGAATCTGACATGTTTAGATGTCAGTGAAAACAGATTAGAATACTTGCCAGAGGAAATTGGAGGACTGGAAAATCTCACAGACTTGCATTTATCCCAAAACTGTCTTGAATCTCTACCAGAAGGCATTGGGAAACTATCAAAACTTACAATATTTAAGGTATGATTTTAAATAAAAATTCTTACGTTTTATTTTCTTTCAGATTGATGCCATATTTTTTTATATGTTTGTTTTGCTATATTCTTTATATGTTTTTTATTCAAATTTGCCCTTAATATTATCATGCTTTATGAGTGAATAGAAATGTTTTACTTACTTTTCCCATTTTAAAATCTTTTTTCAGATTGACCAAAATCGTCTTCTTTCTTTGACTCCAGAAATTGGAAATTGTGAATCTCTTCAAGAACTTATACTAACAGAAAATCTAATATCAGAACTGCCTTCCTCTATTGGGAAACTTGTGAATCTAACAAATCTGAATTTGGACAGAAATAGACTTTCACAAATACCAGCACAGATTGGTAATCTGACGCGATTAAGTGTTTTATCTTTGCGGGAAAACCGTTTGAACTTTTTACCAGAAGAAACAGGAATGTTGAAAGAATTGCATGTTCTTGATGTCTCTGGGAATAGGTTTGTATTTTTTAAAGTTAAATATACAGTAATGCTGTGATTTATATTATCTTATTTTTTATTTATGTACTATTTATTGGATGTTTTATGAATGTCATTGAAATATTAGAACTTTCAATAGCAATTGCATAATCAGTTAAAAGTTTTCTCCCCTTGGCTTTCACATTTACTAACTCAGTATGATACTGTTTCTTTATATTGTTGAATTTAGCCAACTGTATATTTAATGTAGTTCCTTCTGTTGACCCATTAAATCTAATATTTTACATACAGCTTTAATTTGGGGGAAAGGACTATTTATCAAATTTTATTTTCTTTCCTTTTATCTTTGAGTTATAACATTCACATACAGCGTGAATAGATAAATGGAATAAAGTAGGTCTATTCGCCAGTTTGATCGAAAATTGAATAAATATCTACAAATCTGATTATAAATCCATATACTTGATGCTTTTGTCTTTTTTTTATTATTATTGTGCTCACAAGTGCACAAATGGATGGTCTACTCTTACAGTTGATTACTACTCATACTTTCTAGTTGATTTGATTTTTGAATTATTGTGTTAAATGAGATTATTGATAAAATGTGGCGAAGCATCAATTGGAGTAGTTACTTATCTCCACAATTCTGTTCATCTGCCTTATCTTATGTCAAAACAAAAGCGGCAACTTTTTTACTTTACTGATTGACCAAATATTTGCATTCAAATTGAGTTACAAATTGATGAATGTTTAAAAATTTTCCCATCTTATAATTATTTAAATCATTTTTTTACTTTTGGAGGCATCTTATTTACTGATTCTACACACACACTATAAAGTAGCTGGTCTAAGAAGTTTCTCATGTTTCAAGAGAATGGATAAATCCTTAATGCTTACAGTGTTCTTTTAAGTTACCTAAGCTTCCCTTTCCTAAATCAGCATGTGTTCAAAGAAATCTCATAGTAAAATCAATGAACAAGAACATTTTGGTCTTTTCTGCTCTTGTGTTGTGATATAGACTGTCATATTTCTTAACACTTATTCTTTGTATGTAAATTTACCCTTCTTGGTGGAAAAAAATAGAAATTTTAAAATTACAGAAGTTTTTTCTATTTGGTCAATCAACTGCTAATATTTGCATACATGTGTGTATGTTTATATATATATATTAAAAATTTCGTGGCTGCAATGAAATTTTAGTATTCATCTTTCAATAACATATTTAATTGCATGTTTTTCCTTTTTTATTGAAAGTTAAGGAAGAAGGATTTTTTACTACCTTCACATTTTGCAATCAAAATAAAAAGTGGGGCGAATATTTTAGCACCGCTGAAAGCTTTATGTTATTAAGAGTGTGATATTGTATTATTTTGCTTTTATTATTTGAAGACTTGAAATTAAACTTCACATGAAATTTTTGTGCACACATTAAACAAAACAAATATGAGGTTATTAAAATAGCGCACCTTTAACATCTATCTCACTTTGATGCTTAAAAATGATTTGTTGATGGAATCATGAAAATCAAAATTTGATTTAAACACGACTAATATTTCTGACAAGCTCGGTATCAAATATGCAGATTTAAAATAATATTGAAAGATATGCTTTTGACTTTGCTTGATAAAATGTTTCTTAATTATGCTTCTTATTAATAAATATCTTATCATAAAAGCATGACAGTGTTTGACTTTTAAATAATAATAGTATACCTTTAATAAGTATAATAAAAGTACACCTTTATTGACCAAATTATTGCAGTATGGAACACTAAGTATTTAGTTTTTGAAAAATTGAGAAAATTTCTGTTTTATTTTAAGAATTGGAGTTTAACTAAAATCATTAAAATTGTATGATTTTTGTCATGCATTCAGTAATCAGTATGTACTAAATTTATGATAACTGACAGATAGGAAAAAAACATTAGTTTTTGTTTGGCACGGAATATTAAGTATTTGTGATATTATTTGCTCCTTTGGTTTAAGCAATATATCTATCGATGAAGCATATCAGTTTAAATCTTTCAGTCGAATTTTTATTCCCAGATATGAAAAAGGTTTAAATTTCAATTTTAAAACATTAAAATAGAATTATGTTTTAGGTTTTGTACATATAATTTTATATTTTTTTAAAATTTGCATTTTTATGGCTACTTAAAAATGCTTATGAAGGATTATTTAATATCTTGTATATTAACACAGTAATTAAATCAGTGAAAAGCATTGTAATATATTTTTATCCTTCTATATTTTTCAGTGTCTAAATATTAATTAAAGTAAACGAATTTTTCCATCAAAATATAACTTATAAATATTTTTTATATAATAAAGTTAGAAAAAAAAGTTCAGAAATAATATAATATTGCTAATAAGCTAAATTTTTCTTTGAGAATAAAACATTTCTTAATTATGATAGGAAAAATCTTTTTATAAAGGAAGGAAAAAACTGTCTTGGTAATCTCTTACTGTTTCAGCAATAAGAAGTTTTATAGCTTTAAGTTTCTGGCTGCTTTGTAAAATGATTTTTACTGGCAAATAACTATACCATAAACATGATCGTATCAATACAGTGTTTTTAAAAATATATCTCAAATCAGGAATATAAATATTATAGTGTTAAAAAGTTACTCTTCAGATTTATAATTCAAATAAGTAAAATTATGATATATATGTTATAATTAGAAACTATCCACCTTAATGACCACCTTTGTTCCCTTCCCCAATTTTCATGAAATTACAAAACTTTGATTTTAATGAATCCTTCAGTAAATTTTTAAGAATCAAATTATAATAAAGATTAAGTTTGTGTTAATGTAATAGTTCAAAACTTGACTTATTTATTACACAAATAAATCATTTTACTAATAATCATAATAAAATTAAAAATATTAACTGAGGAATCTAAATTCTAATTATGCATCATTGTTACTAGTTTTGCAATTGCACTTTTTTTATTCCTCTTATAAAGTGGATTAATAATGTGAAGAAACAGTTTCAATTTCATTGCAGTAATAGTTGAAAAATTCATGGAAGTTTTTTTTTTTTAAGTTGTGAGAAAATAAAATAAATATTAGAAATATTTATATAATTGTTTTTTTTTTAAAAAAGAAAACTTAATAAAAAATTACTATTATTGTATGAAGTTGTCTTGGAAAGATGCCAAATTTTCATTTGATTAATTCTAATTCAGATTTCAAAGAATAATTATATGCACACCAAAATCAATAGCTCCAATTAAAAAGGTCTTACCCATTTTAGTCCCATTGTGCAACCTTTCTCCTTTATTATTAATCAAGATTATTATCTTTTTCTTTTGTATAGAATTAAAAGCATTTTTTTTTCTTTGACCTATGCCATGAATTAATGACTGGAAATAAAAAAATACAATAACTGTCCATTTTTATTGAAAAATGGGAAATTTTAAATTCAGTTTTGACATACATTCTTTATTTTGAAGGATAAATCTATATTAATAAAAATGCAACTCGAAATGCATTGCTAAGCGCAAAACTAGAGAACGGCTCGACCAATTCGGCTTTTTATTAAGACACAAAGATGGTTCTTATGGAGAGGGAAAAAAAAAAAAAAAAAAAACTGCAAGGAAAATAGTTAAAACCACACTTTTCTTACTTTCCCTCCAAAAATCTTCATTTTCTTCCCCCACACCAACTGAGTGAGATAGCAGGAAGTAATAATTTATCATTTGTTTAGAAAGAAATGCAGGAAGTCAGTTGGTTTTCTTTTATAGATAGCAGGATATTAAAAAAAAAAAAAGAAAATAGTTGCTTTTATTATTAGTCTGTATGGATATTTAATCTATGCCTGCTCAAAATAAAGTTATAATAAAGTAATAAAGAAAAAAAGAATAACGGAGGGTAAAAAGGGTTTGTAGAAAGAAAAGTAGTGAAGAAAAAATAAAGAAAAGAAGGGTGTGTGTGTGTCACCATTATTTCCTCTGTGTGCAGCATTTTCCAAGCTGTTTTTAAACTTTCGCATCTCTTGAAAATCAATTGTCTTTATTTGTTTTGTGTGTTTACATTTATGAAAATTTGAATCTCATTATTCTATAATGACGTAGAATTTTAGACCTTTCCCTCCACCATTTAAGTAAAATATCAATTCCGGGACAATCATTGCTCGGATACAAAGAGAAAGATGAATAGCACAATGAACAGAACATCTGAAGAAAATTATGCTAAATAATACTATAAATGAATTATTTGATTATAAAAATTTGTTTGGTTTAAATATATTTTGGTGAAAAAACTGTTATGAGACACAGCTACATAAAATATTATATGAAAATTTTAGCGTGCATTAATACAGGCGAACCGACTGGTCGCCAAAGGCAGCTAGTATTCAAATAAATATCATAAGTAAGGGTTCACCTGTGATTTTTTTCCCAATTAACTACTCAAATACAATGCTTGCTTTGGCATATTGCATGATATCACTGAGTATGATTTAATTACCTAACAATATCTGTAATACAAGATAAAGTAAAAAATATCTGTGCTCCATTGAGTTGTGTTATTATAGAATACACAAGTCTCACTTCCTTTTTTTCAGTTACATAAATGAAACCTATTGCAACTTTTTGACTGTTGTATTATTTAATTGAAAAACCACTGATATCTCTCATATGTACTACATATGCATTACACAACAAGTGAAATTCTAAAGCAAATATTAAGTTTAAAAGAAGAAAATCTAACTTTTGTAAATTTTTAAAATGCTATTTTCGTTCAGAATTTTACTTGGCATTTAAGCAATAATTTTTTTTTTTTTTTTGTTTTGTAAGGGAACATATCAGTTATTCACAACTGCATCAATTAGCAAAACATTCAGTAATGTGTAGCTCTAAAAGTGATCGCTGAAACAATTTAAGCCACTTGAACTAGAAAATGTACTATATAGAATAGTTTAACATGTTTTTTACATTTAGCTGTTGCAAATTTGATAATAAATAAATTGTATAATTTTTGTGCATCTTATAAATATGGATGATTAAGTAGATTGATTTATATATATTCTCATAATTTCTCATCTAATTTACAACCTTTTTTCTCTGGATTGCATTAAAGGATAATAAGCTGAGGTCCCTCAATTTTTATAATTTCTTTATGCTTGTCCATTATTTAACAGACCAATTGAAAAATATTTTTTAGTGTTTCTTAAATGTGACATACATTCTTTTCTATTGGTGGATTGCAATTTGTTTCAATTTGATTTTAATATATATTTTTTTATTTCAATGTTTGTTAGCATTATGTATAAAAAAGTATCCACTAAAAGGAAACAAAGGTGACAGGACAAGGGATATATATATATATATATATATTAATAAAAATGCAGCTTGAAATGCGTTGCTAAGCGCAAAACTGGAGAACGGCTTGGCCGATTCGGCTACTTTTTATTTTAATATTTTCGTTAAGACACGAGGATGGTTTTTATGGAGAGAAAAAATTAAAAAACTGCATCGAAAATAGTTAAAATGACACTTTTCTTACTTTCCCGCCAAAAATCTTCATTTCCTTCCCCCACACCAACTGAGTTAGATAGCAGAAAGTAATAAATTATGATTTGTTTAGAAAGAAATGCGCGAAGTCAGGTGATTTTCATTTATAGAAAACAGGGAGTGTAAAAAAGAAAGTAGTTGCTTTTATGCAGCTGATTATACTGATTAAAAACATTCTTCCAAACGGACGTGAATATCATTTTGTTCATTATTTGATAGTTTTATTTTTTACTGTTTCTATTGATTGTGTTCTGATATAAAGTTTTTTTTTTTATTGTTGTTCTTAAAGATGAAAAATTCTTTTTTATATATAAATACGGCATGAAGAGCTCTTAATGTGTTTATGTTATTTTTGAAACCATTTATGTATGAACGATTCTTTTTAATTTCTTAGTTTTTTTATGTATGAATATTTAATCTATGCCTGCTCAAAAGTCTGGGCAGGGAAGAAAAAAAAAGAAGAACGAAGCCGAAAAGGGGTTTGTAGAAAGAAAAGTAGCGAAGAAAAAAAGATAGCAAAAAGAAAAGAAGGGTGTGTGTGTCATCATTATTTCGATGTTTCAATTGACAACAGCTCCTACCAATGCGTTGCTATTGGATCTATGAACTTAGTTTGCCCACATTGTAAGGCATTTAAATACAATAATGAAGCAAATGGATTGTGTAGTACAAATGACAAAGTGAAATGAGTGTCATTGGTTCCGCCTCCAGAGCCATTGGACTCATTGATTTCAGATACTGGAAAGGATTCCATGCACTTCCTTACAAAATATAATAACTGTTTCCAAATGACTTCCTTTGGAGCAGCAAATATACTTTTAAGGTAACAAGACTTATTTAAATTTTTATCATGTCAGAACATGATGTTGTTTTTGGGAGGAGGTTTTTGGCGTCAATAATAAATTCGTAGTCGAAAAATAAAAAATTTATATGCAAGAGCATCTTGAAAAAATCAGTTTTTAATAATATGTTGTCATTGCATTTACAAAGGCTCTGATTAAAAAAAATAATTAGTTAATGACTACAGCAAATAAAACCTAGAATGTCATTTTGAGCACGTGATTATATGAAATAAAATAAATTGGAAATGTGATTTTTTTTTTAAATCAATTCGAGCCACATTCGGCCATTTTGCTAAAATTTGGTGGCTAACAATTTTTTTCGTGTGTGGCGAAAATGACTTTATATCAAAGCTGTGCTATTGTGTGTTTTGTAATTAAATTGTATTTGTCATAGCTATGTATTTTTCATATATGCTTATAGTGGTATATTTCTGTTCGAAAATAATTTAGAATTTCGCCATCTTTCCTCAAATTTCTTTGACGATTGTTAATTTGCACCGGGAAAAGGGGAAAAAACCTTAAAGTTCTAAGAAATCCCCCCCAACACTAATGCGGTTAGATATGACAACCGGTTATTTCAAACGGTTCAGTTTGTTTTCGTAGTGTTTGATACATTTAAAATTAATGATTGTTAAGTAATAGATCTTTCGATCCCTTCAGAAGTAATTTTGATTAAAAATAAACCAGATTAATTGAAATCAAAAATTTCGAATCTGCATTTGTTACCCCAATTCATGTTTAAAATTCACGTCTCCTGTAAACGGTTTGCTATTTTACATTATGATTAGACTATCAGTTCTTAAATATACACTTCAAAATTTCCACGCGTACGAAGTCGCGGGTAAAAGCTAGTATATATATATATATATATATATATATATTGAATATAATTTTCAGAAATTAAGAACTTTTGAATTTTTAAATTTTATAAAGATTTTGAAAAGTTTATGAGAAGCATTCAAGTCTTCATTATTAATTTTGCATGAAATACTCATTTTAAATGTAAATCTTTTTAATAACAGTAATTAAGTAAATACTGTATTTTAAAAAAAGAAAATAAATACATTAATTTTTAGTACTAAAAAAAAGAATGTCAAGTTTGATTTTAAAATGTTAAACTGATAAGGGAATATTAAATAAAATGCAATTTTCTATCATTCATTTTAAATTCATTGAAAATGAACCAGATTTAGATGTTTGTGTCTGTGTCAGAGAATTTGCAGAACTTGTTTATTTCTGTGCTATCACTTTCTCCTTTAGTAAATGATTGTACATTTTGTTTCCTGTTTATTATATGCCTTTTCATCATTCATTAAGTTTACTTTTCTGTCTCTCTCTTCTTAATGCAGCTTCCATTTAAGTGATACTATGTAAGGATTGCTGCTATTTTATATATTGAGGCTACTTTTTTTTTAATTATTTTGAATCCAGCTAAAAGTACTATTCACCTAAAAAGTGAATGGTACTGAATGTTTTATAAAATAATTGTCTTAAGGATGATTATGAAACTTATTACATGCACCATATCACTCATTCATTAGCAATATCGAGTATTTGTGTTATTGTTATTAACTACCTTTAGACTTGGGATAAAAATAATTGGGTGCAGTATTTTTTTATTTCTAGTCCCTGACAACCACATTAAAGTATGTAATATTTTTATATTTACATTCAATTCAATTTTGGAAAAATATTCAAGGGGTTTTTCTTTTAATGTCTTCTTTGTAACTTGTTGAAAACAACTATATTTTCTATATAATCCTGCTTTTAGTGATATGATATTTTTGTGATGTTCTGTATGATTAGTTTATCAAAGGTTGTCTGATGTTCTAATGTAAACTATTTTTGAAATTTTATTCACGGAAAGATCTTCCAATATTAGCAGTTTGAATATGAATATATATATATATATATATATAATTAGAGTTGATGTATTTTATTATTATTCCATAAATCTGTATTATATAACAAAACACAAATTTTCTTTTCTCTTACTCTGGTTCCAGTCATTCCCTCAAGTGTTTTGCTCTATTATAATAAGCATTACTAAGAATTTTTTAGCTACTAAAATTTGACAAATTATTACTTGAATTTGATGGTTTCTTCTCTGAGACTCATCTATCAGAAAAGTTCTGTGTAAAAAAAATGGAGATGCTCTTGTGAAGTAACAGCTATTTTATGCATATATTTCAGTTATATTAAACAACTTAAATTCCAATTTATAAAAACTGATTAAATAAAAAATTCAACTAGCTAATGCAGCTTTTTTAAAGACATGCTATGTTTCTTTTTATTTTTTATTCATCAGGAAAAACTATTAATTCATATTTTACTTACACTAATAAATTTAGCAAATTATAATTAAATTCTTAGTTATTACTTGGATATAGTATATATTCCTTCCTGCTACATTTTATTTTCTTTCTCTTTTTTTTCTTGGTCTGTCAAATATTTAATTTATGAATTCTATCCTTTGTAATATTATTTAATTCATTTATGATTTCATTATTAAATTTTAAAAAAATGTATTCTTTATTTGCCTTATATTCTGCTATAAATAATTTACCCATAATAAATTTTTATTACATAAATTATCCTAGGTATAATTTCAATTATTTTGGAGATTAGACCTAATTTGAATTCTTTAAACTTCATAGGTAGACTGCCTCCCCCCCCTGAAAATTCAAATAATTTCTACTGTATGAATTTGTTGAGTTTATTTCTTTTTCATCTTAGATAAGAATAGAGATAGCATATACAGGACATGTTTCTTGCTTTTTAAATTTTTGAATTGCTTAGTAACAAATCTCTATTTAATGTATTAAAGAGCAATTTATTAAATATAAAAGTGGGAATTTAGGTATGAGAAGTTCTTATTATGTAGAGAGAGAGAGAGAGAGAGAAAAGAAAGAAAAGAAAAACATATATGAAGATTTATTTAATTTTAAGAATTAAAAAGTATTATTAGTCATAATTCTATCTCTGTAGTGTTAAGATTGCCATTTTATTTACATGTAAATCTCATCATTAGTTGAAATAATTTTTCCAGGTTACAGTATCTTCCAATCACTATTACTGCTTTGAACTTAAAGGCTCTTTGGTTGGCAGAAAATCAGGTTTGTATGGTTTTTGTTTTGTTTTGTTTTTTTTAAGAAAATGTGGGATATTTGATAAATGCTATGTTCTTTTTGGAAAATTTATCAATTCTTTAATTTTTAATTATATTTTATGTTAAAATTTATCAGTTGACAATGACTAGAAAATAGTCAAACATGCACGGTTTATCTTTTGCATTTTAGTGAAATATTTATTTATTTCCCATGTTTTTATTTCTGTCATTTTAAACTCTATTTATTTTAATTTGTCAGATATTTACATTCTAAAGCATTATCAGGGATATTATTTCTAATTATGTAAATTTATCATTTTAAATTAAAAAATATTTAATAAGACATGCAACAATATGAAGTTTTCTTTCTACTTTTCTTAATTATTTACGAGTTTCTTCAATGAAAAAAAATCTGCTTAGTATTTTATAATCAAATTGATGATTATGTAAAAGTGACGCATCTGTTAAGTTTAAATTCATTCTCCTGTTTTCAAGATTGAAGAAAGATATATATGCTATTTGTTATGTTCCATTATTTTATTTTTAACTATTTTCTGCCTTTCAGTTACATGCTAGATCTGAGGCACCCTATGAAACCTATAGCAAATTGAATTAGTTTAACAAAGTTAATTATTTTGTAAAAATGTTTTTAAAAATTTTGTAAAAATGTACAGTAATTATTTGCTCTAAAAGTAATGATGCATTTATAAGAATGGATTATATTTTTGTTATTTTCTGCAATTTCTGTGTATATATATGATATTCTCTGCTAACATGTTTTAAATAGGAAAAAAAAATAATTTAAAAAAATAAAACTCCTTGATTTTTTTTCCCCTTCTGAGCTAGTAGCTCTGAAAACATGAATTTTTCATGGGTTCTTGAAAAATAAGTGAAATCTAGAGGAGATGAGAAAATCTGTTTAATTTACTTTAGCCTTGAAAATTTCACTGATAAAAAATAGAGACTGCTTTGTGAACTCAGACCTTTTCTCTCTGTGTAATTTGGAGATTGGAAAGGGTAAGCAGAACTGTTAAAGAAATTTCAGTATATTCAAAAGTTGGAAATTGTACTATTATCCTATTCATTTATGTTTTCATCGTACTTTAATGCAGAATTGAAACAGGATTTTAGAGTGTATCAGGAGTTCGCATGTATTCCTACTCATACACTCTTGAAAAGGATTATACTTTTTAAAAGAAATGTTTCTAAACTGCAAGATTAAGAAAAAAAAATTATTTACCAGCAAAATGTTCATGCTTATTTTCTTTTAGCACTGCATCATACATTGGAGATGTTTTATTTAAGTGTTTGGCTTGTTTTAAAATGTATAGCCTTAAGTGTGTGACAAACATTCACCAAACATTTTCAAATGAAGTAAATGATTTGCACATTTAGTTTTTAAATCAGAAAAGCAAGGTAATATAGGTAATTTTATCTTGCCTTTTTAAATAATTCTTTTAGATATGGGAAATAAATTTCAGATGGGACATTGAATCTCTTTTTATCTAATGTGTATTATTTATTCAAAGCCAGGAGATAAAAGCAGAGGGGTATCTAAATTTTACTGAGAGTATAGCTACTGTTGAATGAGTAATTCAAATGCTGAATGACTTGGTTCGGTATGTTGAGAAGGTTGAATGGTGAAAAATTGAATTGCACCAAAAGATGAAACAAATAAATGTGCCCCAAAATGTAGCAAAGAACTTGTATCTGTGAAATCAAGGTTTTGCTTGCTTTTTATCAAAATTAACAAATTTTAGTGTTCTGTTTTGAAGACTTTTCTGATGCAATCTTTGGTATTCTTGCACTGGCTGTTTAGAAATTTTTAATGAAAAAATGTTCTTTTAGGCTAAAGAAATCTACTTATATAATTGAAAAGTATTTCTAATCTTAATCTTCAAATAAGGATTCATATGCTAATATCAGCAATGTTTATTATCCATTAATCACAGATTGCTGGAAAATTTCAGTGGTTTGTAAAGTGAATGTTCATACATAATTTTCACCTTCAATGTGGAGTTTATATAAGTAATTTATAATTTATAGTTTTTTGAGGTGTAAAATACAATAAGAATGGTCAAACAAGCTCATTTCTTTTATAACAATATGAAAGCCATTCTTTCTATTCTTGTGAATTGTAAGTAATTACGAAAAGATTGATTCGATTTGGCTCTTCAATGCGCAGCATGCACATTGAAGAATGATTTAAAATAAAATTAAATGTTAACTTTTCCCTCCAATAATTCCTGAAAATAGTGCTTGTTACTGATTTTTACAACATTTTAAAATATTAAAAATATTCATTTAATGGTAAAATTTTTAATATTGCACAGATTTTTCTGCATATTGCCAGTTGCTTTACTTTCATACCTTCATTAATACTTATCATTGTTGCTAAGAAATTCAAACTGTTTGCATATTTTCATCAAATATTTAATTGGGCAATTGTCTTCAATTGTTAAAGCCTAGTAATAAATATCCTGTTTTATATATGTATAATTTTTTAAGAAGCTGTGAAAGAAAATGATCCTGATTATTAATATTTTAATAGCACTATGATTTCAAGGAACTTGACTCATTTAGAATGGTTCAGTGAAAAGAAATGGTATAAAGTTATCAAGTTGAACAATTTAACCTCTCATAATTTAGGCATACAAATATGTTGGGGAAATGCAAGGAAAAATGTCTTTATTGAATGTTTTTTTTTATCAACTTCTTGTTCATGTAAGATTAGAAATTCTTGTGGTGTTACACTCCCCCCTTCTTTTGAAGAATTTTATTTATGTTAGAGTATAGATATTTCTGTGAAGAGAGCATCCAATTACAAATTTTTGTCAAATTATCTAGTAGTAATCATTCAAGTATTTGATGATTAAGAAACTTGTATTTCTTAAAGTCAAATTGAACTTTTGCATCACAATTTGTAAATTACAAAATTAGTGCAATAAAATGTCTTTAATGCTCTTCACTTAAGCATCTAGAAATAGTAGAATTAAGATAGTGGTGCATTGCTAAATTAATAGCGAAAATATTGCATTTTTATATCTGAAATATGTAATGTAATGGTTTTTGAATTTTTCCTTCAGTAAAAATAGTTATATTTTAAACTTCCTGTTTATTCAAAATATTATTAACTTCATTATCCAGATATTGTCGTCAGAATTATTTTTTTTATAAATTATAAATTTTGATATTTACTTTAAGTTAACATAAATTGTCCAAAAAATTACATATTTAAAAAAAAAATGTGAGGATATTCTAAAAGTAAGATTTTTGATATACTGAATGATTTGACTTTTTTTTATTATACTATTTAATATTTGATTATATGTCACAATTTCTATTTATATTAAATATCTTTCTATAAAATTTCTATAATATTCTCTCTTTTTTTTTGTCTGCGTATAGTCTCAACCAATGCTAAAGTTTCAAACTGATATCAATGAAAGAAACGGTGCTAAAGTCTTAACATGCTTTTTATTACCACAACAAGAATATCACCCTGAAAGCATGGGTAAGTTCCTACTTACATTTTTATAAAAAGATGGAATTGATATTTTTATGATTTATACTTTGTTAAATTCATTTTCAACCAGCATCAAATCTTGTAAATGTCAAAAATCTATATGAAAATTTTTTTATAAAGAAATAATTAATAAAGAATTTCTTGAAAACTCTTGTTTATAAATTATTACAATTTGGTTTGATATGTGATTATTTTGTTATATTGTGAAGATGTATATAAAATTCCTAATGAAATTACTTATGGCAATAAATCTCAATTTCAGCTCATTTGGTAACTTGAGAATTGTTAGGATAATATTCTGATTATCACTTGTTCAATATAAGTTTGTCACATTAATTATAACGTTTGTAATCTTTACTTATAGTGTATCTATATTTTCAACTGGCATGGCAAGCACGCTGTCTTTTATGTAATTCCAAATTAACATTGAATGATAATAGGCTGTTTAGATTCACAACACAAAAGAATATATAGAACTTTTTCCTTCTTTAACACCCTTTTGATAATACTCAAATGTAAAATCACTATTTCTGTTTAGTTGTGCTCTGTGTTGGATTAAAAAAATTAAGAAACCCAACTATTCCATTGTTGACTTTCTTTAGTTCTATATTTATGATTCTTTTTTAAGCAGAGAAAGATTTTATGACTAAATGTTTGAAAAGAACAAATGTTTTTGAAATATCATATTAATATTTCAATAGAAAATCTACTTAGAGATAGTGGAGAGCAAGATAGTCGTTTGAGTTGGGAACAAAAGAATGAAAAGAATGATCGAACATCATTTGTCAAATTTGTAGAAGATGAAAAAGAACTGGATGATGAAGAAAAAGAGGTAAGTATATCTTGAATTGAAATAGGTCATTGAAGCAACACTGTTACAAGTTTGGATATTGTGCTGAAAGGAATTTTTGTCTTACCTCTTGTTGTCCTCCACCTTTAAAAAAGTTGCTCTGCATGTAGTAAAATGAAATTAAAATTATATTTTTACTTTCATGAGTTAGTTTTTGAAATTGTAAATTTACTTAAAATATTTTGTTAACAAATCAGAATTATTAATATTTTTTTAATGTTTGAATAATTTTTTAGGGCTAATGGACAGATTTTTTTTTGTTTCTAAACGTGAAGTTTTTTAATTTATTTATTTTAAGTAAATATATAAATATAAATACAAACACATATATCAAAAATACA
>JAOUZG010038029.1:2648701-2662904 GCA_026289955.1 Argiope argentata | reverse complement strand
AAGCTAATTTGTATTTCATTATTGATTTTTTAAATTATTTATAAAATATGTGATTGATTTTTGGAACATCTTAGCTCATTTATATAAAAATCTGCTAAATACTTTAAGTGGTGGAATGCATGCATTAAAGAAATTATCTGTTTGATAGCATAACACCTTTCATATAATTCTCTTGTGACTGAAGTTTATTCATGTAGTGCAGAATTTAAAATGTTTATATGTATTCATATACTATATATTTCAAACTCTGGTTGTTGTTGAATGCTCTAATGAATTATTTCCAACAAGAATAGTATATAGATAAACAAGATTCTTCGACTGAAAAAAACTGCATTTTTGCTAAGAAAGCTATCTATTATGTATATACAAAAGGAAACAAATTAGAAGTGTTAGAAATATTTTTTGAAAATTTGTTGCTTAGCTGAGTGAACCTTTGCTTAATTTTGCATGAATAGCTGAGCTAGTTTACCATATTTAAACAAGTGCCTTTTTTATTATTATTTTTCTAGCTATATTTATACTAGGCTTTTTGCTTCAGGCATACATCAACTCAAATATAAAATTTGGTTACCAAGGAGTTCTGAGTTTGAAAAATGAACATTGCTCCAACTTTCATAAATTTATTTCTGTAAAAATTAAAACACACACACGCGCGCAATTGTTTGATACATGCCCTGAAGAATTTTATTTTTGAATTCCAGATATTTATGTGCTCATATTCTAAACTAAATTCAGGAGTGTTGCATCAAATATGTGTTGGAGAAAATAGATCTACTAATGACAGTATTTAGATTTTTATATTAAAATTGATTGCATTATTTAATTGTGCTATAGATAATGCTTGCAGGTGGTCAGATTTATTTTATTATAAAAATTTGGAATATTTTTAGTTTTAAGGGTTGAAATAAAAAGAAATTGAAATCCAAATTAGACTACCACATATTTAATATTTAAATAAAGTGAATAAAAGGTTTCTGTTCATCATTCATTAGCCTTAAACTGAGAAAAGAAAATATTACTGTTTTAAAAGAACAGCATACAAATCTATATAAATTATTTAAAGTGTAATTTCTTAGCATGTAAATAATTATTTATTGAATTAAAATGCTGTTAAAAATTTTAACTTCTCATGAACAGTTACATGTATTAATTTTCAGACACAATAAATTTATATAAATGAAAAAGAGAATAGAATATATATGTTGTTGCTTGATTATTAGGATGCTTAGTATTTTTAAAATAATGTAAAGAATAAAATTAACATTCAATTGGTAATATTTAAAGCAATAAAAGCTGTTGTACAGTTCTACCGAGTATGATAATGTTGCAATTTCATTCTATGTTCTCAATGTGGAATGGATATTTTGTCATTAATCCATTCAGAATTTCAAATGCTGTGTAGCCTTACACAATGAATCAAATAATTATTTTAAAGAACTGTTTAATTAGAAAATTACTGAACAGTTTCTCTATTATAATTATCAGTAATTATAAAATTTAAATTACTCATCATTGATTGAGAAAGATTTTTTTTATGAAATAAAATATATCTTATACAATTTTTAATGTTGCTAATTACATGTAATTCTGTTTGTACAATGAGGGCATTTTTTGCATATTGATATTTTTTGTATGAATAATTATTAGTTAACATTATTTACATTTTTCTGAATTTTCATTGTTAATTTTTTAGCTTATGAGTCAGCATATATTTTAATTGTTTCAATTATTATATATTATCTAATTCAATGTTTAAAAAAATACTAAAATTATGAAACATTTACCTTAAATTAATTCTATTTTTTTGTTTAATTTTTTTAAAGATATGGTTATTTCTGTGAAAGCAAAGGGGTGTCCGTTAATTGAATTTTATATTAGCGGCCTTATAATTGCTGTTTTTTAGTTAAGAGCTGTAATATTATAGAAAACTTGAATGGATGAGTTAAAAGATATTCTATTTCAGCATGTAAAATTTTTTCCCTTAGTGAATTAGATGCCGCTTTAATTCACTGCATGCCTTTTTTCTTCCTTTTTTGTATTTTTCAGTACTATTTTTGTTTTCCCTTTTGTTTTTTAGACTCAATTTGTGCGGCATGACACACCACATCCACGAGAGTTAAAAGCTAGGCACAATAAGTTGCTTGTTAGCAAGTCTAAAAACATTGATGGTCATGTTGTGGCCCATGAAGAGGTATGCACTGCATTGCTGTTTTGAAAGCATAACACTATAAAAATCACTAGTTTTTTTCCCCTCTATTTTTTACAGCATTTTTTGAAATTTTGTGCAATGAAATATTAATGCTTTCTTTCTTAATATGCAATATAACATAATAAAATTTGACGATTTTTACTGTCTTTTGGGAAGATAAGAATTGGCAGGAACTATGCTTTGGGGGCTTTCATAACTTAATTTTCAATTACTTCTATTTCTGAAATGATTTTGTATATCCTGAGTTTCCACTAATGTATTGTATTGATAATAATTATTATTTTAAATCATTACTTCTTAAAAAATGATGAATTTAGTTTATTTGTAAAATACTTTCTTACTATTTTGTAAAGATATTTATAGTTGATATTTAGAGAATCATAATTTCAATCTACGTTAAATACACAATTTTTTTTAATAATAATAAAAATCTGGCAAGTGAATTAATGTACCTATGTGATCACTCTCGTGCTGTGTTTTGCAGAATGTCAGATGGAACTTAAGTAAAGTACTGGTGAAATTTTCTATTTAAAATCATTCCGTTTATGAAATCCGTACAAACATACTGATATTTGTTGAATCTTAATCAAAAAGTTATAATGGTACTATTTCTGGAGATTTGATTAGACAGACATTGGAGCCTCATCTTCTTACTTTTTTGGGAAAATCAAGAATTCAATAATGTCTTCTTGAAATATGATTGTTGTTTTACCAAAAAGATGAAAAGAATCTGTGCAGTAAAATCATATTAAGATGAATGTATTTTGTTATTATTTGTTGAGTAAACTAATGGGACTAGGTTCCCTCAAAACATCTTGCATACTCTAATAAATTTTTCTCGGTAGAGAAAGAGATTATATGGGATTGGCATACAATAGTTACAAAATATAATCATTTTGCATGAATTTCGCATTTTCACCTAATCTGTCATGTCATACTTGGCAATTAACCCCTGGCATGCTATGATAGTATTTTAAAAATGGAATTTATGCTTTAGATACTTTTTTCTAAAGCAAATGAAAGAAAAATTTAGTATAAAACTACAATTGTATTACATAATCATGTTCAAAATGTCATATGTTTAGTCATTGTATTTTTGGCTTATTGAGTTTATATGTTTCTGAAATTATGGATCAATAAACAATTTTTGTTATCAACCATTTGTTATTATTGGTACAAAATTGGATAATCTTTATTTTATAGATGTTAAATCTGTGTACTGAATTTTATCCATATATACCTCTTCATTTTGTTGTTATTGTATATTTGAAGAGCCAAAGAGACATATTTACTCTGAACATTTCTTATTTAGGACTTGAT
Source organism: Argiope argentata (assembly GCA_026289955.1). Lineage (NCBI taxonomy): Eukaryota > Metazoa > Arthropoda > Arachnida > Araneae > Araneidae > Argiope > Argiope argentata. The sequence goes on along the minus strand of JAOUZG010038029.1, from coordinate 2,659,375 downwards.
AAAAATATACAATTTTTACCTTTTCAGAAAAATGGACATTTTCTAAAAATATTTTTCAATCTCAGGGTGGTCTAAAACTCAGAGATTCATCTATATCGATTACAAATCTTTTGTCGATTGCCTTACTTTCTCTATACTACATATATGAGAAAGCAGAAATTATGATAATTTCATTTTCATATATTCATAATCGTAGGTAGGCTGTTGGTGTATCACCTTTCTATCAGTATTTTGAATCTTTCTCTACCCCAAATTTGATTGATATATCTCATAATGTTTTTTAAAGTTTAGTAAATAATTTCATACTATAAGCCTACAATTATTTGGTGGTGGTATAATGGCATCTTTGCTCATTTGTGGTTTTCACAATTTTCTTTAAACTCGTTATGTGGGCTCATGAAGGTTGAAACCTCCTCTTCTGCCCTTTTTGTGGTAACTCTGGCATTTAAATATATAACAAGTAAAAGTTAATGATGTTATTTTTTAAAAGTTTTTTTTAATATAAAAGTATTAAAAAAATCTCTGATATTTCCTCTATCTGTAAGGATATGGTTTGTTTTTATAGAAAGGGAATGAAGTTGTTGACAGCTTTAGGCCTCAAAGATCTAGCATAACATCTGTGACATCTTCAAGTTCTGAAACTTCTGCTACTCAGTTCAAAGGTTTGTAGATGTAATCTCTAATAATTTAATTATTTCTTACTTATTTTTGTACTTGAAGGAATGCACTGCCCTTTAAATGTTAAAATATTGATGAGGACAAATAATTATGAATAATTTCAATAATATTTTAGATGCTGTCCAGAGTTTAGCAGATATTCCAGATTCAGATGATCTTCCAGAAGTTGAGCAAATGCCAGAAGAGAGTGTGGAAGATGTAGAATCCAATCGGCCCCTGTATCGAGCACAGACGAGGGAGGATTTATTGGATGAGGATTCTGCTGGAGAAAGTTCTGAAGTGATTACCTTATTAATTTACTAATATACTTAATACTTTGAAGGACTTAGTTTACATATTTCGCTATATATATACAGTACATACGTTCCGTCAAAGTAGAGCGTAATGCGAAACAGCGCTAAACGAGGCTATCTTTACATGTGAATATTGGGGTTAGGGGAAGATGGCTAGGAAATTGGTTAGGTATTAAATTTAAAAAGTATGTTTTTTTAATAAAAATAAAACCAAACATTTATTTCTTAAAGCCCAAATTAATTCCAAAATTATTATTTCTTGAAAAAATAAAAACAAAATATAAATAACAAAACGAATATTCTTAAAAAAAAACAAATAAAATTCCAAGTCAGTCATATTTAGTTAGCCTTCCGCGTTTTCAGTGTTCTGCCTTTTTGTGACAAAAGCATCTAATGTTGTTTGCCTTTTTCTTTTGCGTTGTTCACTTAAAAGTTCTTCATAAGCGGATAGAGCATCTCTAACACCACGCCTTACTTTTGAGCTCCTGTCAAAATTCGGATCATTTTCTATGAATTGATCCATTATTTCCGTTATGGTAGACAAACTCCTTTTTACAAACGCCATCGAAAGTTCTTTTTGCTCTTCTTCTGAATCACTGCTGTCAACATTTTTGTTTTCTTCTTGTTCAGTTAATTCCTTGAGCTCATCATTAGAAAGACTAGCCGCTGCTTCTTGAATTATTTCTTCGACATCTTCCACATTTACCCCTTCAAAACCGGTTTGCTTCGTTAATTTCACTATCTCTTCCACTATTTCATCCACATCGACAGAGTGTCCAACGTCATCGCTTTTACTTAAATCCGGCCAAATATTCTTCCACACTCCTTTCAAAGATCTTTCTGTTACCTCATACCAAGAAAGGCCTATGTTTCCTACAGCATCCACGATGTTGTAGTTTTTTCAAAATTCTCTTATGGACTGGTTCTCTTCTCCGTCTGTTTTTTGAAACATTTGCTTAAAGGTTCACTGCAAGTAATAAGTCTTAAAATTTTATATAACGCCTTGGTCCATTGGTTGAATTAAGGCAGTTGTGTTAGGCGGAAAGAAAACCACTTCGACTGGAATGCATGTTGTTAAATCTGATAAATTTGTTGGGTGGCTTGGAGCATTATCAATTAACAGAAGTGAGTTTTGTGCAAGTTTTTTAATTTTGCAATAACGTTTAACAGACAGGCAGAAATGTTCGGTGAACCAATCCTGGAAAATTTTCGTAGTTATCCATGATTTTTTATTAGACTCCCAAATTACAGGTAAAGTTTATTTAGATATGCCTTTCATCGCTCTTGGGTTTTTGGAATGGTAAATTAGTAATGGTTTTAATTTAAAATCTCCGCTTGCGTTACCACCTAGTAGAATGGTTAAGCGATCTTTTGCAGCTTTAAATCCTGGTGCCCGTTTCTCTTCACGGGATAGAAATGTTCGTTTCGACATTCTTTTCCAAAACAAGCCTGTTTCATCAACATTAAAAACCATTTCTGGAGGATAGTTTCCTTCTTCAATTATTTTTTTTAATATCGCTGGAAATTCAGCCACCGCTTTTGTATCACCACTTGCTGCTTCTCCTGTAATCTTTATGTTGTGAAGGCTATTTCGATGTTTAAATCTATTAAACCATCCTCGACTAGCAACGAAAGTTTCACTTTTGTCAATTGTCTCAGCCTGAATGTAATTAAAAATTCTTCTAGCTTTTTCCATTATGATAGTTGGCTTAATGGCATATTGCGGTCAATTTCGTCGTCAATCCATATAGACAGTCGTTTTTCCATTTCCTCTATGATATTATTTCTAGAACGGGTAATTCTAGTTGCAGAGCTTGACGTAGTTGCAGTTGTCGATGACAGTATTTTTTCTTTATTCTTCATGATGTTGAAGTTGGCAAATTCAATGAAGCACTAATTAGAGTTTGACGGTCACCAGAATCTAATCTTCTAATGACTTCCATTTTAGTTTTGAGTGAAATGCTTTTTCTTTCATTATCACCCATAGTAAAAAACTAAAGATCAAAATATTTGACACTGTAATATAGTATTAAATATATAAATTAATTCCTACTTACAATAATGTCAACAAATGTTTCTAATAATAAAAATATGTCTGTACAATACCGCACCAAACAAGAAATACATGTACACTCTTTCGGATATATATTTGAAACCTATCTCTGCATAATATTTCGGGGAATCCCCGTATGCTGCGAGCGATTTCGTGGAATCCTCGGGTTGAAATAAAAGAGCGCTAAACCGAAACAGCGTTAAGCGGGGTCTTACTGTATATATATAAGGAAATAAAAATGCATTGTATTACTTTTGATTTTAACAATGAAATAGAAATGTATAATTTAAAAATTTTTATATAAGCCATGAAAGTGTTCAGAATTTCATTAAAGAAATGAAAATTTTGTTTTTATTTATAGAAATATTTTTTAAATATTTTAATAAAGTGAATGGCAATAAAATTGATATTATTAGAAAGATATTTGCTATATTATGGTGTGTGATATATTTCATCAAAGTTATTACCAAAAAAGGCAAGAAAATTGAAAAAAATGTCTGAGGTGTTTCCCCCCCCCCCTATCATTAAAGTTCAATTTAACAAATGTAGAGCACTCTGCTGTATAAAATGCCAACTTCCCATGTTGGCATTTATTATTTATTAGATGTTGTTATAACTTAAAATGAGATTCCTTCTGCGTTTCATTTTGATATGATTAATGTTGTATTTAAGATAAATGATGACATTTTTTTTTTTTTTTTAAATTTAAGGATGACGAAGGTGAGAAACATGTTGGTTTTGATACTGATGTTGAAGATCAAAATGACCGGCCCAACAAGTTACATCGGAGGGATACTCCACATCATCTTAAAAACAAACGTATCAACCTCATTGATTCTCAAAAGGATCATGAGAAGGTAACATTAGAGTCGAAGGTATTGCTATTGTTTAATTTCCTGTGTATTAGTGTTTAAAAACAATTAAAACTTTTAATTGCTGCATAAAACTTTAAAATTTAAGGGGAAAGTTCTATGGCAAATTATGCTTTGAGGTTCTTAAATAGTATTATATACTCTTATTGCTTAAACAGGATTCTGTAATATCCTGTTTTAAATTAAATCTTTTTACTTGATTTTGATTTTTTTTATTCGTTAACAGATGTGCTTGATATAGAAATAATCAGACAGGCACAGTTTCTGAACAAATTCTTATTTAGAGATTCTGGTAACATTTTGTGAATTGAAATAGATCTAAATTTTCTATGATGAAGCTTTTATACTTCTGTGCTAGATTTCACTTCTGTAAGTTGCATAAAAGATTCAAATTTTATAACCTTGAAATATTGTCTTCTATATTTACGACAATATGCAGTTTTAATTCATGTATTTTGTATTTATTAATTTTTTTAAATTTTCTAACTTATTCAAATCAATTTCTGGCTAATTTAAGCACTATTAAAGGATATAAATATATTTTTCATCGTATGATGATAGATATATATATACATATAGTGATTGCTACTAATAATTTAAATCCCATTTATGAATTTATTTCAAAATTGGCATTTATTTGAAATTAAGGATGAGAAATATCTGTCATTTCATGAATATCTGCTATTTTATCGCAATTTCAGAACCAGTTATGCTTTGTTTTCAATTTCGTTTTAATATGTAACATTTTTCAAGCTAGCTATTGTTTACTTATTCAATAAATCTAAATGTAAACTTTGAATTCTACATGAAGATAAAATTAGACAATTGAATTTGTACTTATGTTTTATAGAAAGAAAATATGTGTATACTCTTTTGTTCTGTTATTTAAAAAAAAAAATTGTTTCTGAACATGAGGTTTTTGGTGTCAGCAAAATTCCATAGGCAAAAAATTGAAATTTTATTTGCACAAGCATTTAAAAAAAAAAAACTTTTAATAACATGTTGCCATTGCATTTACAAAAGCTCCGATTTTTTTAGTAAAAAAGTAAGTTAATGGCTGCAGCAAATAAAACCTAGAAATATGTCATTATGAGCATGTGATTATATGAAATAAAATAAATAGGAAATGGGATATTTTTTAAACAAAAAAAGCGGGACAATTTTTTTTTTTGGTGTATTTCATATTTATATATATAGATCGTTTGCAACACTAAGGTTACTAGTTCAATGAAACAATTAAAATGAATAAAAATATAATTTAACTTGCACAAGCACGTGGTGCTTCATTGAAGGTTCAATGGGGTGATGTGTTTGCATCAACAAAAATGTGTGGGTAAGGAATTAAAATTTTAAATTTCAACTCTCTCAAAAATAGGCCTTAGAAGACTCAATAATGGTAAATGATGACAATTTCGAAATAAAGAGCTTTTCAATCGGCAGTTTGTCACTTTTTGTTGAGATGATGTTTTAACTTTATGAAAGCTTTCTTCAAACTTGAATAGAAATCTTTTTTAAAAAATAGTTTCAATTGTTTAATTAATCCATACGATCGCAAAATCTGCCACTTTTTGTTGAGATGCTTTCTCTAAACATCAATAAAAATCTTTTTATAAGTAGATTAGATTGTTTAATTAAGTAAAACGATTTCAGTGATTGACCAATCAAGAAATTATTTTCTGACATAATACATTGAAATATGTACGCATAACACATTTCAATTTTTTTATATACTTTATGTTTTTTAATAACTAAAATATATTAATAATATATTTTTATGAGATGTTCAGATTAATGAGTGAGGAAAAAAACAATTTTATATGGCATAATTTCTTATGTCTTTTTTCATACACACACACAAAAATGTAATTATGCATTGTATTTTTATTTTGATGGAAATTTTATATTTCTGGAATATTAAAAAACTGTTTAAAATGGGATGACTTGGTTCATTCAAAGAATTATTTTAATACTTATTAATTATAGAAGTAGAATAAATTTCCAATTATAAATCAAAGATATATAATAGTAAGAAATTCCATACTTTCGATCGCTTGATATTTGAAATCTCATCATCATTTGACCATTATATTTTTATTTTACTTACCATAGTATCCATATATCCACTGATTGTAGTAATGACTAATAATAATTAAAAAGTCAATTGATGAGATATGCTAATTGATTCTGCTCCATATACTTGGTAATTGTTAATTTAATCTCACTTCTTTTGCTTATCTTAATTCCTTATTGTAAAAAGAGAAGCTGTTTAATAGATCTCTAAAATATATATATATACTTTAAGGAAGCATTTGGTGAGTTTTAAGTCTTGAAATGAACAAAGATATTGGATCTTTAATATTTTGAAATGAAAAATCATTGATAATATTGTCTTCCCTCCCTCTGACAAGACTATACTATTAGACAATATACAATTTTAAGAACATACTGGAAATCAAGCAAAATCTTGATAAACTTGGTTACTAATGTTAGCTCTTGAGAAAGGCAATTTTCATTTTGTAATAAATTAAAACTGATTTAACTGCACATTTTTTCATCCTCCTCAATTAAAATTTTGAAATTGTAAATGACTCTGTATTATAGTTAGTTTTCATCTTCCTGTAGAATTATTTGGATCATATTAAATGGCTTCAGCTTTTTATTATTCTAGCATATAATTCCCATTTACTCTTAGCAAGTTTTTCTCGTTATTTTATTAAATTTCATTTTAAAAAAAAAAATTTGTATCATTGTTCTTAAGTTTTTATACGCTTTTGTTTTGCACCTCATAAATGGTTGTTTCATATTTCTGAAGGTCGAATTTTGAAATGAATTTTTTATTTTTTAATATTTCTGGAACTCTAAAGTTTTGCCTCTTTGTGTTTTTCATGACAATTGCTATTTAAATTATTATTATTATTATAATCTTTGAATTTAATTAACTCCCAGCCAGTTAATGAGATTTTTAACTTGAATTCAGAAGGTAAGGGCATGGATTTGAAATCTGAGTTGAGATACAATGATGGTTATACATTTAGGATGCACATTCATGGAAACATGAAAATGTAATAACCAGTCAATTTTGAGAAAATGGTCCCCTAATTGTAAAAACTTTTGTTAAAGCTTATATACTGATAATTTGACTCCCGTTGAGAAGATCAGTTATCAAACCTTGCTGGAATTTTTATAAATAATTTTTATTCAATCAAAAATTGCTTTTAATTAATATGTTTTTTTATTTTTTTATCCAAAAATAAGTATTTATTATTGAAATACATAATAACAAAATTAGAATTTTAAAAGAAAAAATTATCAATACAGTTCATTTTTTTTAAAAAAATAAAGTTATTTAAATTTATTTAACAATTTACAGATAACTTTAATTAATATACTACTTATTTTTATGGAAAGATTAACATTTATTTTTTAATACTTAAATTGTAATTAGTAGTAGTAAAAAGTTAGTAGTAGTAAATTGTTGCCAACTTAAGTTTTTAAATTCTTTCGTTGGCTCTGCAGTATTGCTCTGATGCCAGATCCAGATTTAAAGTTTTAAATCGGCTCATCAACTGTAGTCATAAATTGAACATAAAATGGTGATAATTATTAATTAAAAATACTTGTATCTTTAAAAAATTTTAGAAGGGAAGAACTATAACAAAATCATTTGAAACAAAATATATTTCTGAGGATTCATTGCTCACAAGAGCAAGATTTCTTTGAGATCTATAGGAAAATAAACTTCATTTAAATTTTAAAAGGTCTCTCTTTCATCAGGAAGTTGGGCAGCATACCTTTAATTGTTTTTCATTCTAACATTAAATTACAATTTAAGTAATAAAGGAATAATCATTTATCCTTTAGAAAAATTGATTAAAATTATCTGTATATCGTTAATTAAATTTAAATAATTTTATTTTAAATTCATAAATGAACTGCTTATGATTTGTGTAAAAATGCGTCCTTAACATAATTTTTTTTTAATGTATGGAAACAAATTAAATGTAGAAAGTTATTTGAAATCTGAATTGTCAAATTTAAATCTAAATATTGGTTATCTCAGAATCATTCTCGTAATGTCAAAAATCTTTAACTTTTTGATTTAAAAAAATGTTTGTACATTTTTTATTTTGTTAGAATTTAACAATAGTAAAAAGAACACAAAATATTTAGTATTGAATTGCAACCATTGGTGTGGCAAGCTGATAAATTTTCATTTGTGTTGCAGTCTTCATCAATGGTGATAGCAAACTATTATGTATCTGTGACTAAAATTTGAAAGTTAATTTTGGAATTTTGTGGCTATTATCCTTCTGAATAGTTAATTACCTTAACAATCTATTACTAATATGTCTAGTCTCATCCTGAACTTAACTTTCCCCATTTAATGTTAGTAAGATATCTTCAAACTAGGAATTAAAAAAAATACTTATTGATTAGAATAGAAGTTGATATTAAGAAGGTTGTGTTGTACTTGCAAAAGAATTATTTATAACTAGCCGCCTTTGGCGACCAGTCGGTTCGCCAGTATTAATGCTCGCTAAAATTTTCATATAATATTTTATGTAGCTGTGTCTCATAACAGGTTTTTTACCAAACTATTTTTAAACCAAATAAATTTTGATAATCATATAGTTCATTTATAGTATTATTTTCTTCAGATGTTCTGTTCATTGTACTACTCATCTTTCTGTTTCTATCTGAGCAATGATCATCCCAGAATTGATATTTTACTTAAATGGTGGAGGGAAAGGTCTAAAATTCTACGTTTTTATAGAATAATGAGATTCTAATTTTCATAAATGTAAACACACTAAACAAATAAAGACACAATTGATTTTCAAGAGATGCGAAAGTTTAAACACAGCTTGGAAAATGCCGCACACTGAGGAAATAATGGTGACACACACACACACCCTTCTTTTCTTTCTTTTTTATCTTCCCTGCCCAGACTTTATTTTGAGCAGGCATAAATTAAATATCCATACAGACTAATAATAAAAGCAACTATTTTCTTTCTTTTTTAAACATCTCGTTATCTATAATTGAAAACCAACTGACTTCGCATATTTCTTTTTAAACAAATCATAATTTATTACTTCCTGTTATCTTACTCAGTTGGCGTGGGAGGAAGGGAATGAAAATTTTTGGCGGGAAAGTAAGAAAAGTGTCGTTTTTACTATTTTCCTTGCAGTTTTTCTCTCCAAAAGAACTATCCTCGTGTCTTAACGAAAATATTTTTTTAAAAATTAGCCGAATTGGTCCGTCCGTTTTCTAGTTTTGCAATTAGCAACGCATTTCGAGGTCCATTTTTATTAATATAGATTTTGTGTTGTTGTTGTTCTAAATACCACACTTGTTGATTTGTTTCAATGAATTATTAAATCAGATGTGATTGATAACAGTTTATAATTTTGAGCATATTGATTTATTTTATTTTTTAAAGGTCTTAGCAATATTAGCTCAAGCAGAAAGAAAGAATTTTACTGATGATGCACCATCTGTAAATTCACCATCACTTTTATCTCAAGACTCAGAAGTCGAAAAGGAACACCTTTCTTCTAATGGTACTTAAACTATTGATCTGCCAAATTTTTTGAGTATTTCTAATAGGGAATCTTCTCAGTTTATTGTTATTATTATTTAATGTGATTCCTTATGATTGCAGGTATAGAGGAAAAGTCTCACAATATTGAAATTTCTAAATCAGAAATGGAAATAGTTATTCATAAAACTTCATCTGGCCTAGGTTTAAGCATAGCTGGAGGTATAGGATCTACACCCTATAGAGGAGATGATGCGGTGTGTTTCTGGATTTAAATTTCTTTTTGAAATTGTTAAATGAAAGTTTTTATAATTTTTTAAATTATATTTGAAATTTAGGTTTAATAGTTATGTTAAAAAATAATTAAATTTTTATAGAAATATAATTTATTATGTATGAATTGTTCATACTCTTGTCTCTAATCCCAAAAATATATATGATAAATTTAAGTTCTTTATTTTTTTTATGTTAGTAATCTTATAGGAGTATTCGTTTTTCAGGGTATTTTTGTATCAAAAGTTATTCTAGGAGGTCCCGCTGAATCAGCTGGATTAAAAGTGGGAGATAAAATTTTATCGGTAGGTTAGCATTTTTATCAGTTTAATACACATTTAGCTTCTTATAACTTGGAATGTTATGTTTTAATTTTGTCTAACTTTTGGTGATGTATTTATTTCAAATAAAAATGTACAGTTATATAAAATTAAAAGTTATATTTTCAGTCTAGAAATCAGTTTTACTTTTTTTCTTCGTTAGTGTATTTTAATTTTAATTATAATAAAATATATGCTTTGTTTTGGAAGATTTCAATATATATATATATATTTCATAAGGTCAATGGGAAAGATCTTGAAAGTGTTACGCATTTTGATGCCGTGGATGCTTTAAAAGCTGCTGGGAGCACGATGGTCATGACAATTAGGAGGGATTCCGCAACTTCTCCTAATGTAGGTTTTTTTTTTTCTTCTAGTATAAAGTATTATGAATTGCTTATATCCCACAAAATATTAGTAAGAATTATACTTTTCTCTCCATGCATTCATACACACCATTTGGGACTTGTTGCTTATTTCTATTTTCTTTTTTACTGTTAAAAATTAGAGTGAATTGGCATTTTAATATATTTAGTATATATTATATACTATTTGCTTGTACTGCTATCTCCCTCCCTCTCCCCTCTCTCTCTCTCTTTTATATATATATATATATATATATATATATATATATATATATATA
>JAOUZG010038029.1:2635879-2648301 GCA_026289955.1 Argiope argentata | reverse complement strand
TTAAAAAAATTTTACATAAAAGTTTCCCTGCTTTTGTAAAAAATGAATTTAAGATGTATTTAATTATCATGGTCTGAAATGTTTTGGGTGGTTTAAAAAGTTAGTAAAAATTTTTTTAAAGCATGTTATATATTTATCTAAAATTTCTTCTACATTAAATATCTAAAACTTTTCTTCTATTTATGCTGTATTAAACTGTAAAATTATATATATGTAATGTATTAATTTTATTAGACAAGATTCTTCAAAGGTCTATTTTTTTCCCCTTCATGAAACTGTTATACTTTCTTAATCATATTTAACTAAATTTTTCAAATTCTGTAATTACAGTCTCCTGTTGAATCACCTTCAAACAACAATTTGGAAAATGGTAAAGTTGAAGAACCATGTCAAGTTTCTAAAAATGAAACTGCTGAAGAATCCTTACAACAAAATCATAAACATTCCTCTGAAAGCAATGTTGAACCAAAAACAGAAACTGTTCACGAAGAACCTGGAAAAGAGCAAGTTTTATCTGAAAAATCAGATAAAATACCTGTTGCAACTGATACTCCTTCAAAAAATAAATTAAACTTAACTATTGATATACCTAAAGAGGAAAATTCTGCTTCTAAAATATCCGAATCTGCGTCACCTTCGTTCAGGAAGCAGGCTTCAGATGATTATGATATCAAATTTGAAGTTAGTCTTTCTCCTCAGTTTTTACTTATTTTAAGTGATTACAATTTTTTTCTTTCAATTTTTGTATATTAAATTCTAATTTCATTTGATAGTGAATAATCCATCCATAATCCCCATATGATAGTGAATTTGAAAGCTGATTTATTACAGGAATTTTCGATAACGTATCAGAAATATTAGACTTAATATTAGAAAATATTTTTTCTAATATACAATGCTTATCGTGATTAACTTGTTTTACTTGTGCTTTTTGAAGGAAAAAATTAATTAATTATTATTATAGTGATAGGAAATTTGATACTTTTGGGAATGAAGATTTTTTAAAATAGCTTTGTCTTTGCCAAGAGACTTAAAGATGTTTTCAAAAAATTGTTTATTATTTATGCTCTGATGTAGATTTGCATAAATAATTGTGAAGAGTAAGCTTTTGTCTAAAAAAAATTAACTATTTTAAACATACTATGTATTTGTTGTGTTTTTACTAAAAACAATATTGACTTTGAAGGGGAAAATAATGTCAGAAATAGAAGTATTTGGTAATCAAAATAAGAAAATTTCTTCTTATTATTTTATTTTGTACTAATTTTTAATTGTTTTTAAATGGCTTCCATTTTTATTTCTCAACTTTATCAGATTAATTCTTATTGAGCAGCAATGATTGTCCTGAGGTATGCAATAATTTTTCTTGTTAAATGAATAGTTATTAAAGATTTTTATGTTATGATTTAGATTTTACATACAACACTCATCAGAGAGCAAAATGGTCTTGGTTTGAGCATCGTTGAGAGGCCAAACGATGTGGGAGGTGGTGATGTAAGTTTAGACGATTATTTATTCTTGTTTGAATGTCACGAAACATTTTTAAAACATTATTATTTAAAAAGTACAATTATAAAGTCAAAACTTGAATATATATGTAATTTTCTGTTTTTGTCATCACAAATCTTTAACATGACTTACAAATAGACAAAATATTAATTTCAGAAACTTTTATCTTATTTGTTATTAAGTTATATGATAAGTACTTTAAATATATTTAAAAAATGCATCTGAAACAGAAACGATTTTCTTGAATCTTATGTATTCAAAGAGAAAAAAATGTCAAGTTACTTAGATTAAAAAGATTTCACAATTTTTCTCTTATTGCCTGTTTAATTCTTTTAAATGGAATAAATTTACTTTGTTTTGTCTCATCTTTCAATGAAAAGTGCTGACCTTAAAGAAGGAAATGATACTGGTTCATTTGCATTGATTTGTTTCTGATTCCGCAGTAAAGAGTTCAAATGTTAAATAAAGTTCCTCGTATGGTAATATATATGTATGATGTATGTATAGAGAAAAAATATCTCTTTCTCATTGAATTAATTTTTTAAAAAATCTAAAATAAGGGGGAAGGGTCCTTTCAGAGAATTCTATGTTTAGGAAAAAAATTGTGTGTGTGGATGGATGGATGTAATCACAATATGTCCAAAAAATTTGTACTCAATTCACCGTGACCATACAAAAGAGAATACACTGAAGGGTCGGAGGCTTCCAAAAATAAATATAAAATGAAATGTTCATGGTGTAAATCTAAGAATCTAAATAATTTGATTTTTCTAATGTTAGAAAAGCAACTTTAAACTTCAGGCACAAGTAGCATGTCTTCTCAGCTGGGGCAAAATTAAGTACAGTACCAGAATTGTTGCATTGTTTCATATTTCTTGTCTCTAACATAAGATGTGTGTATAATTTTAATTTTTTAATAATGAGGCTTTTAACACAAATAAGTGTCCTATCGACTCCTTAAATGTTAACACTTTTTGCAATGTGCCAAATAGAAGACACTTTGAATTTTTAAATTCGATTTATTTTTCAATACAGGGAGTATTTTATGTACAATTAGTGATGATAAAACTGATGTCCATTTATATTGTGACGGAAAATTAAGAGACCAACATTTTTCACTATGGTGGTGCTATAAAATTTTGATAGAATTTTTTTAACATTCTATATCTACATATGTATAGTATTATCTTTATTCATAAAAAAGTTATTAATTTTTCCATAACTTGATTTTTTTATGTCATTTTAAATTTTCTTTTGAAAAAACTGTAAGGTATTTGAAAAATTACTTTTTATATTATTGGAGTTATTTATGACCTTTAAATTAACTTTTGTAAACTTTATTTTTTGTAGGGTATCTACATTGCTAAAATTGCTGAAAATGGTGCTGCTGCAAAAGATGGGAAGTTAAAAGTTGGAGATAAGGTATTAACAATAAATGGAGTGGATATGGATGGAGCACGGCAAGATCAAGCTGTTTCCCTGCTCAGTGGTTTAGATCGTTTTGTTCGTCTTGTTATACAACGTCAAAAAGTAAGCAACTTTGAATGATTGTAAACATGCATTAATGAGTAATTATGGCTGCGATTTTTTTAAATCTGAATCATGGTTTTTGCGTAAAGAGTCATCTATATTAATTTGTTTTAAATATCAAATATCCTAAAAACACATATTTGAAAAGAGGGAACTTGTTTTTATTTTACTATAGGCATTTCTCACTATTGTATTGATAAGCTTTCTTTTTCTTATAATGGAACATTTTAAATGACCTTTGAAAATGTCTCATTTGGCAAACTAGTAGTAAATGAACGTATAAAGTGTATATGAAAGAAAAGCTTCCATCATCAACATGTGAATGAAGAGAATACTGAAATTATTCAAAACATTGCAGCAAACTGTCTGGGCAAATCAAATTAACACATAAGCTAGAAAGAGCAAATGTCAATAATGACAGCATTGATAGAGTTGCAAAGATTAGTATTTAAATTATAAAAGTTGTAGCTATCCCAAATGTTGGCAATTTGGGAGGCATAATGTTGGCAATTTGGGAGGCATAAAGCTTGTTTAATTAGTAGGAAATTTATTTTATGATTTTCCTTAAATTAAATATATTCTTACAATTTGTAAACTTTTTATTTTATAGCTGGTACCGAGAGATCCAAATACTCCACACTTGCCTGATAAATCATCCATATCTCTTTCATCTTCATCATTGTTAGGCCAGAAGTCACCGAAACTTATTGGACTGCCTCGACCATATACACCAAAATTTTATTCTTCCAGCTCTTATATGGCCAATCGACCTTCCTATACTGGATCTTACAAGCGTCCTGAATTGTCTTCTGCAGACTTGAAACCTACTTTCTCACTTTACACTAAATTACCTGGACTAAGAAATGATCCCCTAGATTTGGAACCAATTCCCACCCATACTACAACTCAGTTATCAGCAGTTAATACTACGACTGAAACTTATAATAATGTTGATCATGAAAAGACTGAAGAGTCAGGGAAAGACAGTATGACATATGCTTATTCTAAAATGAATTGTTTGAATCATGTAAATGCCAGTGGTGAAGTTGAGGTATGTGTGGGATAGTTTGTTTCTATGTTATTTTTAGAATTAGTGTGTTTGTAGTATAAAAATATTAAAATAAAAATAGTGGAATTGTAAGTAACACATTAAGTTTTATAATATTCTTTATCAGTAATGAATATTTTATATTTGTTTGTATTGATATCGATAAAATGTAAAAATCATTTCATGTTCATAATTTTCTAGGAAGTTAGTCTTGTGAAGGCAGGTGGTCCTTTAGGCCTAAGCATTATTGGAGGCATTGATCATTCATGCCATCCATTTGGTGCAGGAGAACCTGGCATTTTTATCTCAAAGGTATTTTATTTTTAATTATTTGCATTATACTTTTTAGAAGCATGGAGGGAAAGAAATGCTTATTTCTGGTTTTTCTTATTTTTTCCTTTTCTGTTATTGACATTTTTGTCTGTTTTATTGCATTTTAGGTTGCCATTATCTTAGTAAGCTCACATTCACATATATTCATCCTGAATTCATTAAAGGAAATTTCTAAAAAAAGGAGTAAAAAGTCAATTTTGAAAACATTAATTTTAAGCAACATTTCCTTATAAACAAAATGGGGCTTAAAAAATGGGTGTGTGTGTGTGTGTGTGTATATATTATATATAAATATTTTATATATATATATATATATATATATATATAATATAAAATTCTTCTGTGTGTGTGTATGTGACTGGACTCTTCCTAAACCTCTGGTCCGATTTTTATGGAATTTTTTTTTGTGTATTCAAGTGAATTCGAGAATGGTTTAGATTCACAATTCAGTCCACTATAAAATGTAGAATTTTAATTATTAATAAAAAATTAACTTTCCTGCCAAAATAACTTCCTTCCCACATGGCGAAATGAGTGAGGTTTTAGGGTTTTTTTCTAACAGTGATGAGGTTAGGCTTAACATGTTTCCGATCGATTATTTCAAAGGATTTTTTCATTTTCATTGCATTTATTGCATTTAAAATTAAACATCGTTAATTAATCGACCTTTAAGGTTCATTCTGATGTACTTTTGAATTAAAATAAAACTGAATAAAGGAAATTAAAAATTTCTAATCTGCCCAACTCATGTTGAAAAAAAAAAATGCATTTTCTAGTGATGAAGTTTAACGCATGCACATTTTCTTGAGAACTTTATTTAAACAGAGACAAAACTATTAGCTTGCTGTTTTGTTTTACTTCGGATACACGCTGTTAAAAGATTAGTTATGATGCTTTTATAATTAAACAGTATTTCTGTTAGTTATATATTTTTAAGTACATCTTTTTTTTTTAAGTTATTTTAAGTCGTAGTAATAAGTAATTGCGAAATGAATAAGGCTTCAGGTTTTTTTCCAATGCTAACAATGTTCTGCTTAACATGTTTTCAAGATTCTATTTATATTTCTTTTCAAAATTTTGCTGCAAATTAAATCCAGAAAAATGTAATTTTCAGCACATGATTCTTTGAAATGAAATAAATAAATATGATAATTTCTAAAAAAGTAAATGCAAAATAAAGTTTTCTATTTCACTGTATCTATATTATTAATCCTATAAATCAACTTTATGAAAGCAAAATTGTTTAATTCAAGCAGAGTATTCATTCAAATCTGGACCTAACGGTCAATTTGTAAATCTTTATAAATAGGCACAAATACTGTATTTTAAAATTTTCATGATATTTTGCATGCATGCAGAGCTAATTTATAAAACTTTACCACATAAATTGAGATTGAAGATTGGCTCACCTATCATTTGAATGTTGAATGCACTAAATTTATTGGAATGTACTAAAATTATGTAACGGCACACAATTAGTCATTAAAAAAAATCTTGAGAAATATTCTTGAGGCTACTATTTTGAACGGCAAATTTCAAGATGAAGTTGTACTTTTACCACGGATCAAATGATTCCTTTAGACTCACCTATACCATTCAAACGTTTGCATTTTCCAATTAACTTAGCATTTGCTATGACTGTCTGTCCCCTAAAGAAGGTATTTGTGTGTGTGTAGCTAAGGCCCTAGATGGCGCTACTTGTAAAACATGATACTATATATCCGGCTGAAAATCTGCTGATGTATCAGTGGGGCTTGTCCATGGCAAGTGCCATAAGTAACAAAACAAATTTTAAACATAGAAATATTTTTTTATTTGAAATTCTTACGGAAAATGTGAAATTTTAACATTTTCCAATTCATTTTAGATTGTCCCGGAAGGAGCAGCTGCCAAGACAGCAAAATTAAAAGTTGGTGATAGGCTCTTAAAAGTAAGTTTTTTTTTTATATTGCCTTTTTAAAATAATATTAGGTGGGGAAGGTATTACTTTTTATTTGAAAATGAACCTTTAAATGGGGGAAAAACCTGATTAATTTTTCTTTTTACTTTTTTTTAAATATACATTTTAAAAAATTAGAATGAAGATAAATTGATGTCAAAATTTATTTAACAGCCATAAAAGTAAGTTAAACCTCCAAATTTATTGACAAGAACTTTTCCCTGAATATTTTTAAAACTATATATTGCTTTCTTCCAAAAAACAAAAATTTATTTTCAACTCTCCTATTCTTTGACTGTGACTTTCCTAAAATTGATTCCTTCCACAAACATTTCGAGTATATATCTGTTGTTTTAATTATTAGGTGAGAATAAGCTTCTTCAACCCTTTTAATTTGTTTTGGCTTGTTTATGCTCTCAAACTAAAGTCATAATTGAGCTATTCAAATCCAAAATCAAAACCTCCTAGCATTTCACATAAAATGGCAGTTTCTTTGAAAACTAATAGTCATGTATGATGACCAAAATTGTCAATTTGGTAACATCTCTACTGTAACATGACTTTATATTCAGCTACAGACGTTCTATATGTTCTGATTGATAAATAATTTCAAATTTCAGGCATATTTATTCAAGTTCAAAGAAACTTTTTATCAAACCTGTAATATTATTAAAAGGTTCTTATTAGTAAATATTAATTAGTGGCTTTGGAGCTGAACATAATGGAAAAGGTAATTTGAAATCTTTGTATTTTAACCCTTTGTCTACTAACAGGACAATTAGTTTAAATAATTTTAAATGAAAGTTTTTTTGTGGGTGCGTAGGATGGGGGAGATTTGGTCATCATATCCTAGCATTAAAAACATTTGGGGGGGAAATGAATATTTGTCTAATACAGAACTATTACCTTCATTTGCTATGTAATCGTTGAGGAAAAGATTTTTAAAAATTAATAGTCAAAGGGTTAGATTAAAAATTTTACTGATTGCTGTGCAATAGCAAACCTTTATTATTTATTTCCATTGGGAGATCTATTAGAAATGCTAACTCAAGTCTCTGTTTATAAAACAAGTTGTGTACTTTATGTGGCTAAACTAAATCATTTTCTTTAATACATTTTAAAAATAATTTTCAACTGTATATAACTGTATCCATTAACTTGTCTAAAAGATTCTTATTGATTTTTGTTTAAATTTTCCAGATTTTTTTTAAAATTTATATTATATACAGGTTAAATCAAGTTTGGTCTTTTTATTAAAATTTTTCTAAAATGATAAATTTTGAATAGATCAAAGGTTGAAGTATCGTTGCTGCTTGATTATATATTTTATGTTATTTTTGCAGGTCAATGGTGCTGATGTGTGTCAAGCTTCACATAAGGATGCAGTAATGGCACTCCTAGCTCCTACATATGAAATGACGTTGACCGTCCGTCATGACCCTTTGCCTCAAGGTTGGCAGGTAGGGTCACCACTTCCCGTTGGGGAGAGTAATTTGTAACATACAATTCCTATTTAGGTCATCATACTGTAAACCATGAAACATTTTTTTGTTTGGCAATTTAAGTTTGCTTTTATCAGTATGCTTGATTAGTTTTTACATTTGCAAATTTCATCTATTTATTTACTTGCAAAGTATTTTATCAATTTTTAGATGTGATTATTTATAGTCTTATGAATCTGATTTTTTTTTTTTTCATTTAAATTGTGCATCATTATTTAATGTTTAAAAGTTTGAGCAATCCAGTCTCGAATTGGCTATGAAAGACATTTTTTAATCTAATAATTATCATTGGAAATGATATTTTAGATTTGAGTTGGAAGTTTAACATTATCACTGATTTATTATCTTATTTTATGAAATTATTTAATAAAAATATTTTTATATTCAGTTATAATCATTTAGTTTATTATTATTATTCTATTAATTTATAAGTAACATTATCTTTTTTTAAGTGAGTTTTCTTCAAACTGTGATTGTGTTTTTAATTTTCTTCTGAGTATTTCATTCTAAATTTGCTTTTTGAATAATAAAAGTCTAATTCAGAATTTTCTAGTAATATCACATTGTTTTAGTTTGCTGATTGTTTTGAGTTTTTATTTCTAGAAGTACTTAAAGAATCAAGCTTTGTGTGATTCACTTTCATATTGTTTAAAAATTACTTTAATATTATGAAGAAATCAAAATAACTATATATTTTTATATATTGAATGAGAAAATTTCTCATTTAATTTTAATTGCACCATTTTACCGTCTTTGAATACTTTTTTGTTGATGAATTATGGGTGTATTATCTTAAGTTTTGCTGGTCATTATTTCTGTGATACTTAATTACGTACTGAATCGTAGTATGCTGTAATATTTCTTCCCAAATATCTTGTAGATAGCTATATTTGATGTTTGTGTGTACTAGTGGTTTTTTTTTCTATTGTAATTTATTCAATTAGCAAATAATATACAAAATCTATTTAGAACAGAGTTTAAAATTTTGTGCCTTACTGTGGTGCTTATTCTAGCCCAGATGTGGACGATTATTATATTGATATAGCCCACTTAAAAGCTAAACTCTTCATTGTTTATTCAAAATTTTACACACATTGTTTTTATAGCATTAAATGGTGCTGAAAGAGTATCCTGTTTTATTTTGTTTTTAAATCAGCATGATGCAGAATAGTTTTTTGCCTCCCTCTTTATTTACAAATTCCTAAAATAACTTTCATGGTTTACAGTTATTAAGAAATTTCTCTAATATTGCTCTGAAATGGAAATGCGAATTATTTCATGGAAAAAAAGGCATTTCTTTCACTAATGAATTGAGTAACCTGCTCCCTTTCTTCAGTAATATGAGTATTTTTCTAATAAGAAATTCAGGAGAAACAGTATTTTTCATATTTGTATAAATTCATTTTTGTGTGAATTCATCGCATTATGATGAAATGAATATTTGTTGTAGAGTTCTTGCAATTAATTGAACATTGATCTTTCTCAAATCATTTGACATTTTAAAATTTGTAGTTGATACATATACCTCTAAGGTTTATTACACATTTTTTTTAATTCTGGAAATGCTGTTTGAAATTTATAAATAAAAGTGTTTTGAACTTTTAAACTTCAGTTGGATTTATGTAAAAATTAAAATTATAATAAGAATTAAAGCTTAATAATCATTCTTATAATAATTCCTTCTTTATTTATTTATCTTAAAAACTTTTCTCTGTTTTAATTTCTGTACGGTTGGATCTTATTATCCATTTTATTAAAATTTTAATTGTTTATTGCCCATTTTCATTAAATAAAATAAATTATTTTATATATACCAAAGTTGAAATAAGTGGAATGTAAAATTAAAGTATAGTCAGATTTTCAAAAAATAAGAAGATTGCTTGACTCTCTTGAGAGATTTTTTTTTAAAAATAATGATACTTTGACTTCAAAATCTAGCTAAAGAAGATAGATAGAAAAAAAAAAATTGTGTAATAACAAAAGGGAAAATAAGATTCAATCTTAAAAATAAAAATTTTGTTTTGATTATGATGTACATTACAAATTTGTTTCTAAAACATGATTTCATTTGGTTTTATTGATTTTGATTTTCTAATTCCAAGAGTACAAATTAATGCTAAGAAAAAATATGAGTAGTTTTCCATTAGTGAGAGTTGCCAAAATGATATCTTACCAACTATAGTTGTCTTTTACTGCAAAGTTTGCAACCACAACATGAGGTCCCTATTCTTAGCATACCTATGAATAATTTGGTAACTTATGCACAAATGGAAAAGTACCAAAAATTAAATCTATTGCTTCAAATCTTTAAATGAGTTTACTATGTGCATATCTGTGATAACAGAAATTTTTAATTAAATATTTCCTGTAATTTGCTATTGTAAAAATGGACAGAATTTCACTATTATAGTTCTTATTGAAATAGAAATTTTTTACATGAATTGCTATTATATTGTTAGTATGTACAGACTAAAGTGTTGCTTTCAAATGTGAGCAGCTTAAAGAATTGAATCACTCTAAATCTATTAACTTATGGCTTAAAATCATTCTGCATTAATTTTTTTCCTAAATTTTTTAGTGCCTCAATAATAGTAAAAAAACACTTATGTATTTTAGATGCTCAAAATCACTCCTTGGTTCTGCATTGCATAAGATGCTTATTGCCATAATCTGTGCTATCTGCCTTTAACTATTTTTAATTTTTGAATTATTTTCTGCTTTTAAAAGAAACTTTATTTTCTAGCTAGATTTTATAATGAGATATTCTTACAAGATATTTAAAATTGCTGAATAAACAAAATTTGTTTATAAAGATTCCTAGCCAACTTTTTTTTTACTTGCATATCATAATTCTTAGTTGGAATTCTCATACATTTTTTTTCTGGCATTACTGGTATTTCTTGACTTAGCTAATTTAATGAAAATGAAGTTTGCTAGGAATTTCTTTTAAAGGAGTAATTTCATTTTTTTTAAAAAAATAATTTTTGCATAAATTAGTAAATGAGTTTATTTCTGATAAGTAGTTATTATTTTTGAAGCATTTGAGTTTGCTCTGTTGCTAGTCAAAAATATCATTATTACATTTTGAGTTGAATTATACATATGCCATATAATGCTTCCCATGTGTAATTTTATTTCTTCCTCTTTTCATATTTCGTTTTTTAATGAAAATTTAAACACCATTTTTTCTCCCTTCATACTTACTTATTTGATATTTTTATACATTAAGTTATTCACATTAAATTTCAGCTTCTAACAAACTCAAATTGCTGCATCAGATTATATGTTTGACATTCAGATTAATCTGTTGGATGTGACTCTGAGCAAGATTGTTACTTTCATAAAAATGTTACTCTAATTTTTGATCATTCTGTGTTGATATGTATAGTAAGTTACATTTCTTTTGTTGTTGTTGTTATTGTTGCTTTTAAAGGATAGTTTTGGCATAATAAATGCATGTTTAAATAGTTTGTCAAATGAAATGAGTTTTTCCAATTAATATTTAAATTTACTATTCACTTTACAAGCACTGCCATTTTACTTTTCACAACGAAGCAATTAATCCAGCAATAGAGTGGTTTAGTGTGATGCCCTGAGATAATATATAAAGACATTGAATGTTTCATGCAGTGCTTATAGATATGTGCCTTAAGTGTGCTTTGTAAATGAAAGAGCCTCTTGTATTCATAAAAATTTCAGCTGCTAAATGCAGTTATTGCTCATACATGTAATAAATATTTGAACACGTTATAGTAGTCATAGATATAATACTGAAATATATTTCTGTGAAAATAATTTTGAATTCTGTGTGGATCTTACGATTTACAAAAAACTTCTTCTCTCTTCTTTTAAGTAAGATACAAGATTCTATTCTCCATTTCAATTGTTGAGTTTTAACTGTTCCTTAAACTTTCTCTTAGTGACAATATAATATCTAGTTCAATAGAATTTTTACTTTTGTTTCAAGGTAGTACAATGTTATGCTAATAAAGACTTCATTCATTTTGCTGAAATCTCTCTATACTTTTATCTCCAGGCTAATAATTTAACTATTCTTGTTTATTTATGCCCTTCAGGTAAAACTCAATAGCATTGATTAAGAGCATTGAGCATTGTTAGAAGTCATAGATTTAACTTCTAACAATGCTCAATCATGAACTAATGTTTTTTATTTTATTCTTTTACCTTTAAACTGTTCTTTATTTTCCATTTTACTTGTCATTAATGGTCTTTCATGTTATTTTTGTTTTGCTTCAAAATTTACCATTTAAAAGTTCTGGTTTCTAATTAATGTAACTATTTTTATTTTGTAACAAATTGAATTTTATTTATATATATATATATATATATAACATTTGTTTAAATATTCAGATATTTCAACTTTGGATTTTAATTAATTTGGAAATATTTAAAATTTTGAAAGTCTCCAAATTTTTTTAAAGAGTTATATTTTTGCAAATATCTTCTTCAAGCAATAATAACAAATACAAATAGAAAAATTATATTTCTACTCTGCTATGCTATAGTATCATTCCTTGAATAATTAGTTAAAAACTTTATA